>JAEIIJ010017825.1:0-46622 GCA_018904815.1 Drosophila ogumai | reverse complement strand
ATGTGACAAGTTTGAACTTTCTATCTCTTTTCCTTTGTCCACAACAAATTTCTGAAAATGTCCTATTTTTTGGCCCAACTAACCAGAATGGACCCTTAAACTAAACAATATACTTTACAATAACTTTTTTTAGTGTAGATACTTTGGGTAAAGATACATTTGCTAAATATGAAACTTACCCACAAACTCGTCCCACTCCGGTCACAATTCCGCCAGAATTGACCACCTCCTCACCGTACAACTCGTGGCCTGCCAGAGCGCTCAGCTCAAGGAAAGATGATCCCCTGTCCAGCAGCAGATTGATGCGATCCCTGGCCAGGAGTTTGCCGCGTGAGGTGTGCCGCTCGATCGCCTTCTGACCGCCGCCCGTCAGCACCTGGCTGGTGTAGCTGCGCAGCTCCTCGATCAGCTTTCCCATTTCTCTGGCATTTTCCTGGGCAAAAGAATCTCTACTTCAGCAATCGTTGACGATTAAGTGTGTATCTTATACCTTGTACTCGGCTGACTGTTTGTCCACCTCGCTGGGCAGAATGTTCGCCTCGCCCACGTGAAGGAGTCGCACCTGGCTGCGCAGCACGTTGGAGGACAGAGAGCTCCTCAGCAGCGCATTCAACCGGATCATTTTGCGGGCTTTTTACGGGAGTAACTGACTGGAATTTACCTGGCCGATGTTACGTCAGTATCGAGTTGTGTATGCGAGCTGATAACGGCAACAGATGGTTGATCGCGATGGCGCTGCCACCTATCGCTTGCACAGGAACTTATCATAGAAATTCGCCAGGGCTGCAAAATTTAAAAGCGTTTATTACCAGTTTTGCAAATGCAAGAATTTATAATTTAAAAAAATAATTATATTTAGATATAGCTTATTACCACCGTAAGATATATTCTAAAAGAATTAGATCTTCTCAGAAGCAAAAGGCGGGAACGGAGAAAATATTTATCTGCCCAAAAGTAAGCTACATGGGAAGATTAGCCAGACAATTACGCTATGGAATATGTTTATATTTAATATTTTAAGATAATAGACATTTGTTGAAGGGAAGGTAGACATTTCCAATTACAAATTACCAAATTACTCTTTTTAAACGGGTTTAACTAGTCCTGAAAAACCGTTCTTAAACATCAAGCCTGAAAGTCCATTAGAGCCCGAGAAGCAAAAAAATTCACTTTGCTTTGATAAACTAAAAACATTATGGTAAACAAGTTAGTTAAATTAATTTGAGAATAAACTTGCCTAGCTTATTAGGTAAGTTATTAGCATCCTTATAGGACATATAAATGTATGAGGTTTATTTTTAGCAAGAAGTTAATCGAATTTCTAATAGTCATTAAATTAACTTATCTGCATTAAATCCATTCTTTATTCTTTAAGTAAACAAGCTAAATAATTTTAAATATTATTCAAATTAATTGTCAAATTTCTACAAGAAATGAATCGGCGCACTATCGTCCATCTCTAGCTACTATCGATAGCCATCCATGCCGACCTGCGCTGCGCGCCGGATGCATCAGTGTACATTTTACATCCCTAGCGCTCGTTTCATTCGTAAGACAATTTGTCAGAAAACTTGCATTTCTTTGTTTAAGATCCAGAAAACATTTAGAACACACTCAGCCCCACGAGCCACGACCAACTGATACGGTGAGTTGACTAAGGATCCCAGCCCATGAGTTGTCGCCCTTCCGTATGGGGCCCCACTCCGTTCGTGTGAGTCAGTGAGCGTGCGTGCGTGTGTGTGTGGCTCCTAGCTCGGCATTTTTTTTGCAAAGAAAAAAGAAGCCAAGAAGAAGAAATGGCAAAGTCTAGAAGAAGCGTCAGCAGAAAAGAAAGTTCATCGGGAGCTGAGTGTGGAGTGTATGTGGCGATTTTAAAATAGCTTTGCCGAAAACTTCAAGTGCACACTTGAAGGAAATAGCTGTACACGGCGAGGAGATGCGAGATGCGTCGGTGCACATGTGTGCGTGCGTTCGTTGTATATTTAAATGTCGCCTGCTGCTTGCTGTTCCTCCTCCAAAAATAAAATTTCGAGCGAGCGTCCCGTTCTGAGGGTGCGCGTGTGTGAGTGACTGTTAATCTTGGCCTGCGAGTGTGTGTGTTTGTGTACTTGCCACAGCCGCAAAACAGAGGCCGCAAAAATTCCACTGCAGCGGCTAATCTGCCCCGTCATTTCCCTTTCCCGCCAGGCACACCCCGCCCTTCCTTCGGGCCACTTTCCTTCCTGGAAAGTAAGGAAACCAACCATATTTCCTAGGCTCGTTCGTGTTTCAGGTGCCGATTGTTTTCAGATCGATGACGTCACCGCATGTGTTAACTATTTACGGTTTATCACTCAAGCCCCCGCACAAATGTGTGTGTCCGTGTGTGGGTCCGGCTACCAGCATTTGGGAGACTTGTTTTTGTTTTCTTTTAGATCGAGTTACTATTTATATTGGCATAATTATCCAGTGGAGTCGCCAACGCAGCTTTCTGCTATTTTTTTATTGCTCCAACAGCTTGCCGGTTTCTTTTCGGCTTCTCCACTCAAACAAACACTCTCGCACTCACATTCACATTCACGTTCACACTCTTTCACGCGGATTTGGCTCATAATATTGGCATGTTTATTTTTTGCTCAGCGCGCAAGAGGCTGGCTTAGTGTTGTTGCCATTGTTGACACACTTCCACGGAGGAGATTGTTTCCCATTAGCGAAATTTAAAAATGGATGAAATATGACGGATGATTAAGTGGGAGGCCCCATTTTGGGCAACTGGTCCCCGTTTTTCACTGCTGTTCTTGGTTTTCCCTGTTCTGCTTAATTAGTTCGTAGTCAACTTCCGCTGCACCCACCCACACTGAAGTATACAAGCGCGATCACACATACAGACACGCTACCCATTGACAGCGGCCTACACAGAAAAAAATATATCCGTCCCTAGATTGTATTTTAAAAGGGACTTTGTCTTAAAAATTTAAATAAAAGGGTACTGTCCACTAAGAAGAGTATATTGGTCTTAGATTTTCTCCCTCCTTTTAATCTATCGTTTCATTTTTTTTCCAGTTAAATTTAAATAATCGATAAATCGTTATATACTTTTGAGCAACTACGTAATTTTCTGTTAGCCTTATAATTCTCAGGCCGCAGATACTTGGAGTATGAAATAAAAAACAGCATAAACGATTTTTATTTGAATTTTTTGTTTGTTTTAAAAAATCCCTTATCTGATTCCTTCATATAAGTATACCGTTTAAAACAAGGACCTAGTGCTGTCCTGTTTTTTTTCTGTGCACAAATCTACTTGTTGTATTTGGGGCATGGCTATTGTTGTGCCTTCTGCTAGTGGGGAGCACTTAAATCAATAAAATAGCAGCAAATCGCCCCGCTTTCGAATTGGAGTTCCGCCCTTTCGGGTCAATGCACTTGGAGCACACACACTAAAGGTGGCGCACATTACTGAAACGCTGCTCACGGGCACAAAGCGTGGACGAAGTGAGTCGGTATATTTATAGGCTGGCTCCCAAATGCCGGCTAATTCTTTATCTTGGTGGCCCACGTTCTATGTTCTCTTTGCCCATGTTCTATGTCCCTTCTGGCCAGGCTGACATTGATAATGCCAATGAGTAATCTTCATCTGCTGCTGCACAGTGACGCTGACGTTAGGGCAGGCAGCGGAGCGGAGCGTTGACAACGCGTCTCGTCGGAAAACAGTCCAAGTTCATTGTTCGCCTGCTGTGGTCTTCGCGGATTACCCTTTAATCATTTCCCGTTTCTTCAATCGCTGTTCGGGGTTCTTGTAGGTTTTGAAGATAAATCCAGAGAAGCCTTATCCCCAAAAGGGAAAGCAGGAAGTTAGTTTGCTCAAAATGTCAGTAAAAGATTATGTTGATTTATTAGTATTTATTATAAAGAATATGGCTGAACTTTTTTATATGATAAAACCGATTAGTTCAAACTCTATGCAAGCTATTTGTTAACACAGGTCGACAACTTTTTAGAACCAAGAAGCGGAATAAACTTGTCCGATGTTCAGAACTAAAGTTAGGTCCCAGAAAATTTCCTATACGTCAGATTTTAGAAATAATTAAACATTAAAGTGCCGAAATATATATATATTTGAGGAGCTCTAACTTCAATTAATTTTATTTATTTCAAACAGTCGTTACAGAATATTAAAAACTGTTCTTGACCTTAAAAATCCGTTCTTAAAATAAAAAAAAAAATAAAAAAAAATTGGTCTTAGAGATATCGTTCTCTTGAATTTTTCGATATTTTTCGATATTTTGCCTTCCATATACATATCTTTGAGATAATTCTACATATGTACATTAAAAGACAACATCTCAAAAATCCATACAGATTTTTCCAAATTTTAAAACCGAATTTTATGATAACGTAACGATAGTTTTGAAAAAAAAATTGATTTTGAAGCACCTCAAAAGGTTCCATAACCCGTATTTATTGCACATTTAAAAAATATCTGAAAAACATGTCGTACAGGAAATTTTCTAGGGCCGGATTCGAGTTCAGACCCTTAAAAAACTATTTGAAAAGTAAATTCCAGTTCTTGGTTCTGCGTTTTTAATATTTTCTTTCTCCATAAGTTTTCTTTTACGTGAAAAGAAAAACCTTTTACATATCCATTGCTTGTTTTCTGTAGAAAATATATACATATGTGCAACGAGTTCAAAATAAGTAAATATTTTGTTTCTCACAAAAAGAATAGGAATCACTTGATACCTCTTTAGGTAACTACAATTCCTAAAGCAAACTCGTAAGAAAAGTGCATCGTGCTAAGAGCTTCAACCGATTATAGTTTGCATTCCGGGAGATGAGTTAATTCTCCATTCGAAAAGGCTTTTCGTTTGGCTCTCGAATCTATAGCTAGTCTATCCAACCCGCTAAACAACTTTCATTGGAGTGTCGGGCGAGGAATACCCGGGCTGCAGATTCGTGGAGTGAGTGTGCAACGGTAACATGTCCAATAACAATCATTTGGCGTTCCCGCTTGCTGATGATTATTATCGTGATCTTGATATTGAGCACGCACATGGGCCACGCTTGAATGCATCTAGAGCCAAAACAATTATTAGCTGGCGCAATTAAGAGCCGTTCATGGCAATAGCACTCCCACATGGGATTAGAGGCGCGCTGCCCACAGAGCTCTAACCAGTTGGTTTTCAATTTTTTCAGTGCCGCTTAAGAAACCAGAGGACAACACCATCTCATCATGGCTGTTAACGTTTACTCCACAAATGTGACGTCAGAGAATCTCTCGCGGCACGACATGCTGGCCTGGGTGAATGATTGCCTGCAATCGCAGTTCTCCAAAATCGAGGAGCTTTGCACGGGTAAGTGTGAGCTTAAGTCATCCGGAAGGCATTCTTATTGGGACGGACCCACCTTCGTTTGCCGTTTTAGGTGCCGCATACTGCCAGTTCATGGACATGCTGTTTCCCAATTCAGTGCCCGTGAAGCGTGTCAAATTCCGAACAAATCTGGAGCATGAGTACATACAGAACTTTAAGATATTGCAGGCGGGCTTCAAAAAGATGTCTGTGGATAAGGTAAGAGCAGCAGTAATGCATGCTAGCTTTAGATTCATAGTTCCGTTTAATTCGAGATTTTTGAATTGATTTAAACCCACACACACTGACACAAAAACCCGACCCAATTGCGAGACTGTGGAGTGGACTTGTAGAGCCTCGCTCCCTTGCAGCTCCGACTTTACTAATGTAACTTAATGTGTGTTGTAACTAAACTGCAATTTCCGTTACAAATCAACAACCCAATCAACTCGCTCCAAAACCAACAACTGCACAGATCATACCAGTTGATAAACTGATTAAGGGACGCTTTCAAGACAACTTCGAGTTCCTTCAGTGGTTCAAGAAGTTCTTTGACGCCAATTACGACGGCCGCGAGTACGATCCCGTGGCCCAGCGCAGTGGCGTCAAGCTGGGAAATGGGAACGGCAGTAACGGAGGAAGCGGCGTGGGCAGCAGCAACAACGATCTCCATCTGATGCACCGCCGGCCCCTGCAGGCGCCCACCGGTGGTGTCAGCCGCATGCCACCACGGGCCATAGCTCACACCGGTACGGGTATGGACAAGGACTCTGGGCTCTGACCAGTGTTGCGGTGCTGGGAGCGCGGTCGTACCATTTGTTTGTCATTTCATTTTTGAGTTGCGAATTGAGCGAACGTGAAGCACGCAGCGGAGATCAAGTGAATCCATCGATCGATCTGGGATGTGCCACACCAAACACCACTCCACACAAACACACACACCGCACTGGTGGAGCACCTCTGACTACCCAACAAGCACACACACTAAGTCGCATCCTAGCACAAAACACTTGAGTCAAAGGATCTGTTTGTTCTTGTCCCGCCTGCCAACCCACTAACCACCCGTAATCAGTGATGGGAATGATGTCCTTAGTATAACTGCAAGGATTCTTGTAATAGCTTCCCAATTATTTAGGTTTTCAGAATGATGTTACTCAAGTTTTACGCAATATTTTTAACTAACAATTTATATTTATATTGTCAAAATATTCGTTAAAAACCTACATCTGTTTCCTGGTCGTAGGATGGGATTACTAACTACCCTCCTAACTCTCAAATTTTATCCGTCCATTTGTCTAAAAAACTCTTGAAAACCTTCAAAAATGTGCGCTAAAAATACCTTCTTTTATAGATCATATTCCCATCACTGACCCTACCTTTAAAATTTGCCTTTCAATGTTTATCTGCATGGATTTTACAATGCTTTGGCTAGCCAAAGAGCATTTCGTTTATTGTACACTCATTCGTCTATTTGTAGTACTGTATCCCTAATTTGTTCCCAGTGCATTTGGTTTCACCACACACACTCACTCACCTGTCTCTGCATTTTTTCACACATTTTACTTTTAGATTATACCCATTGACAAATTGATAAAGGGTCGTTTCCAAGACAATTTCGAATTCTTGCAATGGTTTAAAAAATTCTTCGATGCCAATTACGATGGCAGGGACTACGATGCCAGTGCTGTACGCGAGGGCGCCCCGATGGGCTTCGGTTCCGGAGCGGTGAAGTCTCTGCCCGGTACTGGTTCCAGCGGTGTGGCCAGCAGCTACCGGCGTGCCCCACCGGCAACGACGCGTCCATCGACGACGACATCTGCAGTGAAGCCCAGTATGTTGTTTGCGGTTTGGTTCCCCAAGCTCTTTATTCCCTAAACCCCAGCTTTTCCTCCTCGCATCTTCATAATGTACACAATCTACATACCCACATGATGTGTTCTACGTAGATCGCTCCCAAACCCCTTAACAAACTTAATGCACTTCCAAAGTATACACAAACAAATGAAACGCGAGTGTGCTTCACGTTTGTTAAATCCATGAGCTTTCTTCTGGCGAGGTTTCTGCATACTAACGCTCTCCCTCCCGTTTCCCTCAGCAGCCGCCAAGGTGATTTCACGCACGAGCAACGTGGCACCAGCGAGCAGAGTAGCCGCCGCCGCCACAGGCACGGTGAAGAAGAACGATTCAGGAAGCTCAGTCAACAATCAGCAGATCGAAGAGATGTCCAACCAGGTGGGTGATGTGATGATGAACAAAAGATTCAAGAATTCGATGCTAATAATGTTGATTATCAGGTCATGGAGATGCGCATAAACCTGGAGGGATTGGAGAAGGAGCGCGATTTCTACTTTTCCAAGTTACGCGACATTGAGATCCTGTAAGTCGACTTGCTCTTGACCTAGACCCTCCTTATCCAATTCTCCCTCTCCCCCTTTCAGTTGCCAAGAGGCTGATGACGCAGAAGGGCATCCGCTTATTCAAAAGATTTTGGACATCTTATATGCGACTGAGGTAGGTCATGTCCGTACACTTACCCACCCGTAGTATCAGTCCTATTCACATCCTAATTTTTCATTTCAGGATGGTTTTGCGCCGCCAGACGATGCACCACCAGAGGACGAGGAGTATTAATTTAAAGCAAGAAAGGAACAACCCACGAAATTCATTTGCTGCGTATATATATTCAAAACATAAGTCAAGAGCAACATACAAGAGATGATACAAACGAGAATAAATCCATACTAAAGCGTATAGTGCATGAGATTCCCGGCGACGAGGTTGTTGTTATGAAATCGAAGATTGTTTGAGTACTAAATTTGCTGTAGTTTAAAACTAGTATTTTTGTGTTTTTGCTAAACTTTCAACTCATTTTGGTGAACCGAAACTAAATTTTTCGTGCTTTTGCAGTGTAATAAATGCAAGATTCACAGCCGAAACAGTCGATTAACCATTACATATTAAGGAATTTTCGCTACATCAGACACTTGAAATCAGTTGTAATGCACTTATAATGTTGCTAACTATGCTTGGTCATGTTTTGAGTGTTGTATGTATGTAATGGATCGATCGAGCCGAATTTGTATAATGTATGAACTTTCGATTTCTAATGTTAAATGATTAATTATTGGCGGCTGAATAACAAAACGATTATATATAATAAGTGATTATTTGCTCTCAATGATTCAGTTCTATGTTTATGTGTAAAAAAACTGGTAGAACAACGTTAAAAGTTTAAATAAAAAAAGGAGCCTCTTTATAATTTCTAAAAATAAACATATTTTTGATTTGTGGACCGGAACTTTACGACATTGTAAATATTTTATAACAGTTTGCAAAGTCGTACCACAGACCTTATATTTTACTTTTTTCGAGCGGATTCTTTGTATATCTCCGGGCTGCATATCTCCAAATTGTGTTCTAAAGCAAGAGAGCACTCTAAAGCCAGCCGTTCATTTTCTTATTTTTTTGAATTTTGTAAAACCTGATCTATACGCACTGGCTTGATCTGTGTGATCTTTGTTATTATAAAGCCTATGGTCAAACTAACTATAAAATATTTACGTAAACCTATAGTTAATACATGGAGTGTATGCCGATTGATCAATCATCTTTTGAAGCATTCAGTAATCGGGTGCTCAAATGACGTTCTTTAATCTAAAATAAAAACCATATGTTGCTTGATTCAAACTCATTTCTCATTTTAACAAAATCGATTAGCACACGAGCTTATCACATTATGCTTAAACTATTTGACGGCTGTCTGGATGTGCGGTTGCTTGTGAGTGCCGTCGCAGAAGGGTCTGTGGGAGGTCTGCTTGCAGTTGCAGAGCCAGTACTCGCCGGTTTTCTCCACTTTGAAGCGAATGGGTCTGAAAACATTAAAAGTATTAGTTATAGGGGGATTCCAATGCAATAAATAAACACAGGGGGTCTCTTATGAGAGAATCATCAAAAATATAATTTTAATTTATGGAATTGTGCTTTAACTTAGACTTAAGTTTGGTATCAAATAAATCGTCTATAGGCTTTAATAGCTTTTTATTAATATATATTATAATAACATCTTACCTCTGCTTGATCTTCAAGAACTCATTCTTGTGCATGCCATCGCACAGGGGCTGAGATTTGGACTTGCCGCACAGGCACCAGCTGTAGGTTTTGTCTGTTGGCGGCGGTAGTGAGTTGTGGTTATGTAAATACACCTGGAGAGGCTCGGATTTTTAGAGCTGTATGAAACATACCTTTGTCCAGGCTTATTTTGAATGGTCGCTTGTCGAAGATGGCCCCATTCTCCTTCTGCAAAACGGCGGTTTGCTTATCCTCCAGGAGGTTCTTGGGTATTGTTTTGGCACTGGCTGCATCCTTAGAGTTGAGGCGCACCTGCTGTAGTTACATATATGTTTTTGATGTTTATTAGGGTTCTCTCATTAATATTGGAATGAGTACCTGTAGCATCAACGACCTACGCAAGTTTATCCTTAATATTATCGACATGTTGCGGCGGTTTATTTATTTATTTTTTATTTCTATTGGAATCTGTTAGCGATGGGCCAATGAAAATATCGATAATTCTTCGTCGATTGCTTTGTCTGGTCATACTACTATTTATTTAAACGTTATAATTTATTATTCCCTTTTTGCTCTCAACTACAAATATCATTACATAAAGAGCACTTGAAATTGATCTGCTATTTAAATAAGGCTTAAATCCTAATGGCTAATGAATGAATCCGGTAGGATGCCTTCAGGTGGGCGGCCAGTGTTAGAAAACGCAGCGTTCGCTATTAATAGAAAGCTCTGTTATCGTTATCGCTGCCCAAGGTCGCCTTTTAAAAATTTGATTTCACAATTCCAGAATGCTTCATTGATAAGAGGAGATAGTATTCGGATTCGAATTCGGATGCGCCTGGCAAGCACTATCACAGCTGCTCATCTCAATGGGAACTCGTACTCGTTGGGCGCCGAATACTGCTAGCTGGCAGAAGCACACGCAAGATACTCCAGATAAGACTATTTATCAAGCGGCCCCGTTAGACAAGCTGATTAGCCCCTGGCCGCTCCGAGATCTCTACGTAATACACTTTATTTTATACAAATACAAATACTATGGTGTCTAGAACTCGTCGTGGAACGGGTAGAACTTGTGCCCGGCCATTCCGGAGAACGGCACCGTTCGCTGGCCCGTGTGGTACTGCTCCATGCTGCGAACGTCCTCTGGACTAAGCTCGAAGTCGAACACCTGGAAGTTCTCAGCGATGCGAGCCTTGTTCGATGACTTGGGCAGCGGCACCACGCCCAGCTGGACCAGGTAGCGCAGGCAGATCTGCGCCGTGGTCTTGCCGTACTTCTTGGCCAGCTGCTGGGCATTCTCGTCGTAGATGAAGGGCGGCCACTGGCGGGCAGGCTGGGGACGAGCCAAGGGACAGTAGGCGCAGATGACCAGGCCGTGCCGCTTGGCGTGTTCCCGCAGCTGGCGTTGCTGGAATCCGGGGTGGCACTCCACCTGGTTGACTACCGGGCGGATACGACAGTTCGCCAGCACCCGCTCTGTTTGCGCCGCATTAAAGTTGGACAGACCGATGCTCCGCGCCAATCCGAGGTCCACAAGCTTCTCCATCGCTGCCCAGGTGTCCAGATAGTCAACGTCCGTCAGTTCGAGGGTGCCGTGCACGTTGCTGTCGTTGTGGAACTTCTGGCCCACCGGCATGTGCATCAGGTACAGGTCCACGTAGTCCAGGCCCAGGTTGCTCAGGCTCAAGCGGCAGGCGCGCTCCACCAGATCGGTGTCGTGGTGGATCCCGCCCAGCTTGGTGGTCACAAAGACGTCGTCGCGCGAGATCACCCCCTCCGCGATCTTCTCGGCGATCGCCTGGCCCACCTCCGCCTCGTTCTCGTAGACGAAGGCGGTGTCTATGTGCCGGTAGCCCACGTCGAGGGCGTGACGCGTGGAGTGGTACGCGTCCGACTCGAACGACTTCCAGGTGCCCAGGCCGAAGATCGGCATCTCGCGGCCGTTGCTCAGCTGGACGGTGGGAGCCAGATTGGTCATCGTGTGTCGGATGCGCTGATAATTAGTGGTGTGCAAATTGAACGCTTCTGGGTCGCTGTGATTACGCTTCGGGTCTCGGTCTGTCTGCTCTGGGGCGGTAATCTGTTCCAGCACGTCGAAGGCTTCGCGGACAACTGTTGGCCCGCTCAGCCGGTTTCGTTGATTTTGTCACGGCGCTCGAGCAGCTGCTGTGTCATCCGATGGCGTCATTGACGACTCACGGTTATTCCCAGCGAGCGAAAGCTCCATCTCCGAGCTTTTTGGCGCGCATTTTGAACTCTAAAACTCGTAAATATCTATAGTTTTTAATATATATTTTAAAAATTACGCTGTGGAGTGATTATAACTAAGAATCGATCGTGATTTTGTGCACTCTTACTTGGCAAAACATTCAAAACTTTATTAATTATAAAATTCTCATTGGAAAAAAGATATATTTTTGTGGCTAGTGCTACAAACTTGCTGCGCTAGGATAATACATTTATAAAATAGTAATATTTAAGTGTTTAATTTTGAAATTTCTGTAAGTTTTAAAATCAGAAATAGGTAAAAGCATTTTTATGACTTCAAAATGGAAAGGAATCTAAGAAGAATATACATAAATCTTTAGCGTTTAAGACTATTGCCATATTATATCATATAAATTTGCGATATATGATAAGAACAAGAACAAGAAGCTAATTTCACTTCATAACCCTTGTTCCTCCTTAATCAACTGAAGTAATATCTGTATCTGTTAAATATGAAAATAAATTTAAATTCGAAAATCAGATCAATTCATATCCTTTTAAAACGAAATTCAAAGACGGGGCAGACTGCTAACACATAAATCTTTATTCGAATATTAGTTAAGTTCAAAATGTTAGACATTCAAAGATACATGGTGGTTTACACTTAGTTTCAACATTGAAGGTTTGCGTTAAAATATTTAGTTCGCTTTGCATAAATCTCACTTGGCTGATCATAATAAGGGTGTACTTGTACAATTAATTAGTATATGTAATCTGGTGGTTAGTGGGGCTAAAAGATCTCGCGCAATGTGGATGTTATTAAGTTTAGGTTGTTCTTGCTGGGAGCTTCTTCGCTCCATAAGTTACTCTATGGTTTCAGTTACCTCTAAGTTGTTTGTTGGTGTTGTCTTCTTACTGTGAGCTCCGTGGAGCCGTCTCTTGGATACTCCTTTACGAACTATTTACTCTATTTCTATTTTACTATATGGTAGGTAAGTAAACTTTGAGATTGTTTTGCGTTAGACATGTAAACACTGATTTGAACATTTAGTGGCTATTACTAGTTGCAGCTGAGACGTTCGCTAGCTGAATATAACTGATTGGCATTAGCTGTATTTCGGGTAACGGAGGTATATACGTATAGCTTTAATAAATCTGTCTGTGTGCATCCGTTGGCTACCCAGTGTCGTTACATTTATGCAAAGTGCCTAGGTAATATTGGAAAAATAAACGTTTGTAGAGCTATTTTTGAGATTGTCAAATCGAATCACAAGTAAAATTTGGAATTTTCTTATTTTGGAGTACTTGCATATATGTTAGATTGGTATAAGTCCTATATATGTGTATGTTTGCTGAAAGTGCACAACAATAACAAAAAGGATTGCGTATTGTTGGTATTACTCTAGCATAGCAGTAGTCAAAAATATAGATACATTTGACACATGAGGGTTTCCGTTTTGTTGGAAACATGTTCTTAACGCTAGAAAAGGTCCTACGAGCTACATGTTTTCTTCTACCTTTAGGCTTAAAGAGTTGTGTTACTTAGATCGAAGGTATCCTCAGAGGATTGGTATTACGTCTACACAATTCTATGGGGATGATTGTGACACATTCTACCCGTTCTCGTAGCACATGGTGTAGATAAAGTAATTAAAGGCTTTCGAACTCTGGCTTACGAACTGCTCCGTACTAAAATTGGTGTTACTTTGCATGTAAATCAATCCTAAATGTTTACACGTTTTGAATTATCAAATAAACAATATTGTTTCGTCTGACCCGGTTCGCTATATCTATAAAAGTTTCCTTGAAAATTCGTTTGCTCTTTGTATTGTTTGTATTTTTTTTATGTTTTGTTGGGAGAAACCACTCGATACCTAATGTCTTGGAGCTTAGTGAGGAAGAAACTATTATTATACGATATTATACTATATGCATCGTGGTCAGAATGTAGGTTACATCTACAAGTTTTGGTTTTAATTAGTGATATATCGTTGTTTGAGAGACCTTTGTTTGGAATAGGAGTTGGTTAAGAAAGGTAACTACGATTCTAGGGTTATCTACGACTTCTTACCAGAACTATCAATTGGTTCTTGCACAGGAGCCCCGATTTATGCTTGGGTCTCCAGGTATGCAACGAAAAACCACATAGCTTTGCATTAGCCTGACCTTGACACTCAAAGTAATCACACCAAATATACGCAGGTGAATCAATTCAACTTGCTTTACACATATACATATATGTACACGACTACAACTAATAAGGTCCCTCTCCAGTGTTTAATGCTTTCGATGCATCTGCAAATGCACGTTAATACCATACTTAAGGTCTGAATTTTGTACAAAATAAAACAAATAAATGTGTGGTGTAAATAAATATTAATAAATGGTTTTGTATTTCTGCGAGTCACGACGGTACACAGGGGCGTAAAGAACAACCCAATGAAAATGAAGGTCCGAAACTAAGGGTACAATAACTTATTCGCTACGTAGCTTACTTGTTAATAACTAGCTTCAACTAGACTGTTTAATAGTAGGTTTTAGTTGGGGCTTTAAAAAAATAGATTCCATGCTCTCGGCTACGTTATACAATTATACAAATTATTTTACTAGCTTGCGTAGGAGTTATGTGGTAAAGTTTCGTAGGAAATTATGCAGTTTAGTGCTGTTTGTTTTGATGTTGCCTCCTCTAAATGTTTAGTATCACACGCGTCCAAGTTTTGTTTGTATTCGTTTCAGCTCCCGCCGGGATTGCCGAATTTCAAATTTGTTTGCCATCTTTCGTTTTGTACTAAAGCAAAAAGTTTGTCGTTTGCATTGAAATGCATTTGGGGTTCAGTTCATTAGAAGATTGAGATAGTTTCCAAGTTTGGCCATAGATACGCCGTGGCTTAGGCTAATGCGAATGGGACTGCGACTGCGGATGTGGGTGAAAGTTGGTCCGGGCTGTGGGTGCTGGGGCCCAAATTGGCATCCCGCCCGGCTAAGCTCATAACTGTGCAGCTAATTGCAGTTTGATTAACACACACTCAGGGTTAGACACTTAATACGCGCTACAAGCTAATCCGATAACGGGGCATTCGGGGCAGGGGCCCTTCCCGGGGCTTAGAGCTTCCTGGTGGGCTCCACCTTCTGGGACATGGCGGTGAGCACCCGCTGGTTGTCGATGACGCGGAAGCTACTGATGTACGACCGCACCTCGCCCTCGCTTTTCGGCGACGGCGGCTCCAGTCCTGTCATAAATCGAATTCAATTAGAAGATTGCCTGGGCTCTACTAGGCCTTGGAAAACGATGCTTACCCAGACTCCTAGAGCGGCAGAAGCGGATGGTGCGCATCGTCTGGGCCATCATGTGCATCTTCTCGAAGTTCACCAGGCCGTCCAGGCTGGTCTTGTTGCCCTCGTGGGCAAAGGTCATGTCCTTGAGGAGCAGCGGCATGAATGGTATCAAAGGTGGCTGCAGCTTGCCAACGAACACGCGGTACGCCCGATGGTTCCGGCTGGGATCAATCAGTGCCTCGAACTCCTGGAAGATCTTCTTGAACTTTGAAGGTATCTTCTCCCAGGTCTGCTGCAGCCGTGTCACTGCCATATTGGACAGACCCATTACGACGGCAAAGAAGGCGTTTAGATTTTGGTACTCCTTGCAGCTAAAAAGATATTTTGGGGTTGGTTAGCAGGATTATAAGTCGTAAGTAAGGACTCTCACTTAAAATCCTCCAGAAAAAAAATCAAGATAGAAAGCTAGGCTCTATTGTCACCTTAACTTTTCGAATTACTTACTAGGCTGCCAGTTTGATGAACTTGCGAACTAGGCCGACCCTCTTGCTCAGGCTGGGCGTGGAGACCAGCTCGGTGACTATCCAGTACTGAACCTCGTTAAAGCGACGCAGGAAGACATCCAGGTTGGCCGTGATCTGTGGGGGAGAAGAAGAAATTCGATCAAGACGAGAACCTTGGCTGCCGAAAGTTTCAAAATAGTTTCGAGCCTTCATTTAATTACGTCGAGAGGCAAAGTCTGGGCTAACTTAATTTGCCAGCAGATGACAAATGGCAACAGTTTTGCGGCAGGCTAATTGCCCAAACGAGACTTCTGGGACTTTCGGCCAAGTTGGGCCCTCTCACCTTGCCAAAATGGTGCCGTCCGAAGGTGTGGTAGAGCAACTCATACTCGTGAACGGCCCAGAAGAGGTCCCACTCGAACAGGGTGATGTGGTAGGCCAGTTCCTTGGTGCTCAGAATTTCCAAGTCGATGTCCACGCCCTCGGTGGGGCATTCCTGCTCCTGCAGTTGCGTCTGCAAAAGGATATGGATAAGGAATCTTCCAGATAGCACCGCCTCTGGGGAAACACTCACCAGCGCGTCCAGGTGATCCTTGACGGAGACAAACAGGCGGCCATTGAGCGACAGGCCTGTGGGGATGCTGACGTCGTTGTCCTTAAACACAGAGCGCTCCCCGTTCGACTTGACCTCTACGAGGACGAGGTCCTCGGGCCCTCTGTTCAGCTGCAGCTTGTCGGCGGCGCAGGCCTTGATCAGCTCCGCCGTGGTGTGCATCGGAAAGCGCAGGGTGCAGTAGGTGTGGTCGGCGCAGTAGACCCGGAAAATGACTGAGAGGCACCATAACATTATTGGGATTCTCCTACCGTACTTTTCACGTAAGTTACTTACTGTCATCATCCGGCCGTATGACTGTCTTCGATGGCGTCGCATTGCCGCTAAAGAGACAGATGGGCTGACCGTTTGGCGGCAGCTTCCACTTCTGGCCGGCGTTCTGGTTGCGGTCCTCCTGGTAGCGCGCCATTTGGGTGAGCACGTTGTGCACGATGCTGGTCTCCTCGTTCAGGTCGGGATCCGCCTCCACCTCGGCGGCCAGGTCCTCGATGAAGTCGCAAACGCTGGGCTCCTCGAAGGCCGCGTGGCGAACGGCCATGACCCACTTCTGCATGAACTGGATGACGCGCTTCTTGAAGTTGATTATATACTCACGATCCTCGGGCGTCTGGGCCTCTTCGTGGGCGTCGCAATGGAAGGTGCACAGCGGTTAAGGAGAAACCAATTTCATTTGGGATTGGGAATCGGATTTAGAGTGTGATTTGCCCAGGGTCAGCCAGTCCCAAAGTGGGTTTACTGTCTTGGGGAATCTGTTTATTGATTTCTTTCCCGCCCTCAGCCCCACCTTGTTAATGTTGTTGTTGTTGTTGGTGGCGCCTGCTTATTAAACACATCACGTATTTCGATGCAGATTGTGGGATTAGTTTCAGGCACCGTTGACCAGGGCTCCCCCTTGCTCCTTCATCCCCGTTCCAGGCATTCCGAAAATGCTGACCCATCGCCCTGGCCAAGTCATCATCATTGCGGCTTTTGTTTCTGCCGAAGTTGAACTGTTTCGAAGGCCTGAGCCTTTGCCAAACGGAAGTGTCGCTTGTTAGCGTTTTCTGCTACACTCGAGCCCGGAGTCAGAGGCCCGAAAAAGCTGCACCCCTGCCCTGCCGCTGGCCGGGATCGGGGTCATGTGTGGTGGCTCGCGTGCTGCCGGCACTTAAGCTGTCGCCGTAGAAATGCTCCCTATTCCAACCAGGGGAACGTGACTCGGGCGCGAGATGGACGAGCTCAAGAGCGGGGTCTATTTTTTTTGCATTTTTAAAGTGCACCCGGACCGAGGATGAGGAGCTAGCTAAACGAACCTTGAAAACGCATGAAGTGCTAAAGGGGTCGCACCTAAGGAGTAGGCTAAGCTCTGGGACGTGGCTGGCATTGCAAGGACTATCAAAACGGTTTAAGGCACACTCTTTCGGTGATTTTTGTTGTTTTAAAAAGGATATTAATTGGCCAATTCATCAACCAGCTGCACAACGGGCATGAACACAATGTGCGTGAGCAGAAAGTCGTCCAGGAAGGGGTCCATTCCACCCACCGACTGGCCCAGTCGCGTCTCCAGCAGGTGCTCCAGCATCTTGGCCGGAGTGCCCGACATGACCGTGTATCTGTGTAGAATTTCAATTGGTTTATGGCTATAAATTAAATTATAAATCATAATATTTGAACACAGACGAAATGAAAATAGTCCCATAGAGGGAGATTTCTTTAATCTAAATCAACTAGTTACCGCATAAAAGTTAAATGATTTATATACAGATTTAATTTGAGCCTTGGAGAAATCCCATAAAAAACAGGCACGATGCCTTTGGCTTACAATTAAATTTAAGCACATTAAAATTTGATTGGACGGACACTCACTTGAATGCGGAATGCTGTCCCCGTTGTTTGGCCACGCGCTCGAGCACTAAAACATCCTTGCCGTGCTCCTGCAATCTCAGGGTATTGGCCTCCACATCGCGCAGTATACGGTTGAAGTGTTCCTTGTCCACGCGCAGCAAGTGACAATTGTTCTCCTTGAGGACAATGGTTGCAGCTCTGGAAAATGCGAAGCGGGTAAGATTTTGTCAACTCTGGCATACATCATTATTTAAGTACTAATAAGTTCCCCACTACAGAAATTAATTCAGAAACCGTCCTTTGAATGGAGTCAATTTTCCATCAATAAACAAATTTTTAGCTGCATTCAATGCGTGGCCGCATAAATAGCAATAAATATGAAAATGGATGCGCTTGATGGCCACCACAGAGGCTAAAAGTATTTTAAATTGGATTTCCACGGCACCTGCAGTTGGTAAATGAACACAATCGATATGCGGAATTATTTGCCAGAATGCTGATATGAGCACTGCGCGATTTATTATATTTGCTAAAGGCCAACAAGCTCTCCGACAATTTTAATTAACCAAAAGGCCTGGCAGAAGCTTAAACTGGTTGGAAATTCAGTTCAATTATTTAAAGTGCATTGTGGGAATATTAAACGTTACGAGTAGAGGAAATTAAGGATTTTTAGAAAGTTATAGCAAATAACAATTAGATATTAAGATGCATAAATTTCAAGAGAGCCTGCCGTAAAACCTACTTCCCTTTCAATCGAATTCTGAGCTCAAGCCTGATGATAATTAAGCTGTTAACAATGCCTTTTAATAAAACATATTCCTCAACAAGGAGTAATTCACTTGGCAAAACGCTGTACAGCTTCCCAAGAGAGATATCACTTAGACATTTCACTTTCGCCGGAAGTCCTGCATTGTCAAAGCATATCGGCAATATTGTGAAACCAAATTCCCACTTCCAATCAGTGAAATCAAGGCTTTATCTCCTAAACAGGCTCCTGGGTCTGAGCTGACAAACAATCGATGCAAAGGCCATTCTTCAGCAATCCTTTGATACAGACATAGTTCGTCCGCCCGTGCGGCAGCTTAGGCCATGGTTTTCGGAACGGAGACGGGCCTGGGCTAATATTTTGTTTCAATTTTCAATTGTTTGCTGTAAATGGCACACAATGGCGCTTGTTATCTGTTGCTGAGCTTGTCTGCCTCTATCTGGTACGCTGCACCGTGCCATTATTCGCCGTTCTTGCCAAGACTATTGTGTGGCTTTGTGGACTCCATAATAGCAGGGCAACCCGAAAAAAGCCACCAGCAATGGCATAAAGAGACCCAGGGTATCGCCCAACTGTGGTGCTTAGCTCACTAAACGTTCGTCCGGCCACTTGAAAATTATTCAAGGGAAGTGATTCCCCCGTCACTCACCTGGGTGCGTCGTTTATCAAGGCCAGCTTGCCAAAGTCATCGCCGGTCTTCAGAGTGGCCACTGTTCCCTTGCCGTGTATCACAACATCCACAGATCCCTTGAGCAGAATGTACCAGGAGCGTCCTTCGTCGCCTTGATTGAACACTGCAGCGGCGGGCGTTGTTGTTGTTTTTATGGTCGTAATGGGTTAAACGCGTTGGGGGATAAAAGTCGCTATTAGTGCTTATAATATTCTGGCACCCACTGGTTTATTGAGACATAATTAGTCCGGGCTTAATTAAAAAGTTTTCCGAACTTTTCGTCTGGTTCGCTCCTTGAAACTCGCTGCCTCGCTATCTGCGGGGAGTTATTAATTCCGCCGCCCCATACTCACATATTGTGCCCGCCTGGGCATGAGCCTCGAACACGAATATCGATGAGAGCTCCCGCTTGATGCTGGTCGATAAATGGGAGAGGGCGGCTATGTGGACCAGCTCCTCGAACACCAGCTCCAGTTCCTCCGAAGTTCGTTCGTGCGACCTGGGTGTTGGCAAATACAAGTCTTGTTTTTACATCATACTCCTTTTTTCTTTGAGACTAATTATGGTTTGGTGGATAAGACATTTTCATTGTGAATATAAATTAATTTATCTTAAAAGGTTCAGCCTTTACTTTAACGTTGAAGGCTTTGACCTGAAGAGAATATAAAGAATATAAGATGCGTAATGCGCACTCAATTTTTCTGATAGCGACGAATTTCGCTGGTAAAGAGTTACGCATCTTATTCTTTATATTGTAATTCTATTAATAGGATGCTGTTTCATAGGGTATTCTATTTCATTCAAGTCTATATTTAGATGTTACTTACGGCTTTCGCAATATCATCCGCAAAGTGGCGTCCGGACCCCGCTGGAATAGGGCGCTCAGTGCCTCACGGATGTGCTCGTTGGCCGCTCCTAGATCGTCCGACTGCGGCACCCCTGCCGCCGCTGCTCCTCCCTCCTCGTCCAGTCGAAACCGGTAGAGAAAGCACTTGTCCTTGAACGGCTGCTCCTTGTTGACTGCAAAACAGAACAGGGGATTAATGCTTTAGCCATTCACGTGGTGTCTGGAGCTTACCATGTGCGAGAACTCCCTCCTCGACGAGCGCCTGCCACATGCCCGCCGCCTGGGCGCGGGTGTGGACGATGGGCGAGAGGTTGACCAGCCAGTCGACAAGTTCGGTGCCGGGGGCGCACTTGCGTATTAGCTTGCCGGAGACCTTTCGGACAGGAAGGACACTCGTAATTAGCATCATAAAGGCGGACTTAGCACACTCACCTTGCGATCCTTCAGACAGCTGGAGTTGTCGGCCACGAGTAGGGTGCGTAGGGCCCAGCCCATGCGGCTCATAGCAGGACTCGGCGTCTGCAAGGAAAGTTCACATTCTCACTCTCTGACTTTAGACTTCTTAAATTATCCGGCTTTCGGGGCAAGTGTCAAAGCCAGAGGAAATGGCCAGAACGAGACCCCAGAATGAGACCCGCCCCCAAGCCTCACTCATGAATAACACATAAATATTTTGTAATTCCCTTGACAGCACCTCCTGGAGCAGCAAATTAACTCATTTGTCGTCGTCAATGTCAGGACATTACATTTATAATATTTATGTGAGTTTCAACGTGTTGCCGACTTTTTATATATATGAATGTATACATATAGAATAGTATATTCGGGCTTACCTCGGTAATGGGCAGCGCTGGGTTCGGATGGTCCGGGCTGAGGGGTCGCTTGGTGGGCGATGTGGCTGCGGCTGCTGTTTGTACGCCAGGACCAAACCCTAAAAACACAGCCGACAGCAGTATTCATTAATTAATGTTATTTCAACCGAATGGTTGGTTTAAGTGCATTTAATATGTTGATTCAACCAATGGACACACTCAGTAATGGATTCCGCAACTCGATCCTTTATTTTTGAGTCGTGATGCTGAAAATATTACTTCCTTTCAATAAAATCATTTGACGCACAATTTAGAAACAATCCTTCAATTATCCGCAGTTTTTTCCATTAATCATACTCCGTCGCAGAAAATATTTTACTTAAGAACTCTGTATTTTAAGAACTCACTTCTGAATGTTTTTCAGTGTTATCAATGTATATATTTATTTTGTATTGTTTACTCACCGTTCTTAAATTTGCAATTGGTAAAAATGTCGTTCATCAACTCCTTGTTTTTCTGCAATTGAAATGGAAGCGTAAATATCCATTAGTCTGTGTCGTACTTTTGTGTTTCGTGTAATAACTGCACTGCGGATTCCTATTACGTTGCTCATTTCAAAGGCCGTCGACTGCGAACGCGTCATCTGCCCACGCTGCAATTGTCGTCGCCGCTTGATGTCGGCGGATGTGGCCCCAGATGTGGCCACATGGGCTACACTCGCTCCTGCTGGCGCTTCCGCTGGCTCCTGGCTGTGCCTCCGGTAGCGAAGCAGGAGGACGCCTGAGGCGAGATCCTCGCCGGCCACAATCTGGGCGGACCAGCGCTGCTGGCCAGCCGCCATGGGCAGCCTTTACTTTCACTTGAGAGTGGCGTGCGGGCTCGAAGGTAATTACTGCCAAACGTTTCTTCGCACACTAATAAGTGAGGAACTTGACAAATGCCGAGTGCCTCAGCTCGAAGTGTGCAATTACTTATCAGGGAGGAGAGTTGTCGAAGCCCCTCGATTTTATTTTAAAAATAAACCCACTGAAGGTGGGAGTTCGGTATTGAGAAAGGTTTTCAACATAAGCATGCTGTGATCCTTCAAATTTTTAAAAATGGGTGTATTTTTAGGAGGTTTTCAATAAATTTGGCAAAAATTCTTAACAAATAGTACCTTAAGTACTTGTAAACCATAAACTGACTGTAAATGTGAATATATCACGTAGCAAGCTCTAAATGCTTGCTGTATAAATTTAAAAGTGAATAAAATTCAACTCTTCCAATAGCTGACAATGGGTTAAAGGGGAACCCAAGGCGCTTGGCAACTCTTGAGGCTCTGCCCTCTGATAAGGTACAATCGCTGCGTTGGCTTCGTCGGCGTCGCTAATTAAACGCGCTTTGCTTATCAAACGCACAGCACGCGAGAACTAGTGCCACCCACTGGGTGGGTGTGGAAGGGGTAGGCATGGGAGGGCAGGTTGGGGAGATAGGAAGCCCCTACCAGAGTCAGAGCCAAAGCCATAACCTTGAAAATCAGGCATAATAATTGAACTGTAATGTTTGCTGGGCTATCTGGTAGTTTGTGGGAAATTTTCAAAAGCTTTGCATTTTATTTAAAGCGAGGGAATAATCGCTGAATTTAAAATGAGTAACTAGTGACTGAGATCTTTGAAATGTAAAGTAGTTTGGAAACACTTAAAGAAGTTTTAAAATAAGCAATTAATGTAAATAAAATGCTATACTATATTTTATAACGGTTAACGTTAAATTTTGTTTAACTATAATCTTTTCTGTAAATTTTAAACTTTTTTTTCTGACTTTTTAACTTTGTTTATACCCTCACTAGACCTTGACAGCATTCTGACAGAAAAATATAAAAACCAGATACATTTGCAATAAATGAAAGTCGATTATCCACCCATCTATCATTTATCCGAACGGGAAAGACTTCAAGAGTGCTGGTAAGAATAGAATTGTGCTGTAAAGCAAACTTGCACACATTGAACTACCCTCAAATGTGGTAATAAACCTTCTCATCTTCTGTAGTTGGCTATCTTAAGCAAGCTAATATTTTTTTTTTTATCGAATGTACAGAAGGGTCCTGTTAAAGTAATTTATTTTACCGAGTAAGACTTGAAAGGTGTCGTTAAAAACCGAAATGTATTGCAAAGCGCAACTGTATACAACGCATTTTACTAATCATTCTTATTTATCTAAACGAGAAAGACAATCTAAAATTAGCTGTTATTTTTTCCAATCAAAAGCGAATATACAGAAGACTCCTGTTAAAGCGTGCTCTCGTCGCACAGACACCTTAAAAAACCAAATATTTTTAGCAGGACATTTGAACAGTCCTGTTTCAAAACCGTCCCTTGGTACTTCAGTTAATCTCTTTCGATTCACAAACTATTGAAACAGAAGATTCTGTCCTAATGAATTGAATTCCTCGAATTCCTTCTTGTCTCTCACTTGGCAATTCAACCGAAAGGGAATCTGTGAAGACAAATAACTGCAGCGTAAGTCCTGTGGATTTTCTGACAAGTGTGTTCAATGAACACGGCTTCCAGCCACAGATGCAATTTAAATCGGGCACTTTGATGACTTTGATGACTCAAGTGAATTTTTCTCATTTCTCAGAGCCAAAACCTTCGGAATCCTTCAGCGATCGGCCAGCGCCATTCCCCTCTGTTGGGACGACTCCCTCGAGGGTTCGCATGTGCAACTTGTGTTTGTGCATAAATAAATAACCACACGGCCATGGACATGCAACTGTGCATGCCCCGGGCAGTCAATGGGGCCACCTGCAATATTTATGGGCTGGATATTACGTAGACCACATGTTTGGCAATGCCATAATGCCATTGTTGCGTCGGCATCGGCGGCTAGAACGCGATTTGCGGGGCATTAAATCGCCCCAAATTAAATGCAAATATTTGGGAATCGAGCAGCGCTGAATGGCTCTGAAAGTGGGACTCGCCAATTGAGTTATATTCGCACACTCAGTGGCAATCGGCGAGTTTACCGCAAGTGCCAAGTGTAATTTCCGCCATTGATTACGCCACGCCCAGGCGGCCATGCAAGACTCGCATCCGCCCCCGGGCTCGTCTACATTTTTGCAATCCCAATCGCAATCCGAAACGCAATCCCAATGCCAATCCGAATGGGATTGCTGGAGCTCTTGTCCGAAGTAATTGGCAGCCATTGAATGGTAAGTGGCCCTGCTGGCTGCTAGTTACTGGCGGGTTTCCTATTCACTTTTGTGTGCTAGTCTGCATTTGGGTGAAACTGAACTGAACTGAACTGAACTGGTAATTAACCCGAAATTCTCTCTTTCACCCGCCGCCACATGGGACTACAATCGCTTTCTTTGGCATTTTCAATTTGCCAGCTCGGGCAAATATTTGCGCACAAATCAAACTCTCGACTGCGGCGGAGGATGACAACTTGCACGAACTCAATAGGTTACTATACGAGAATTTCCGCCCACACACTCCTATGGCTGCAAACACTTTTCTTACTCCTTTTCAATTTCCCCCCCTGATTTTATCGCATTTACGCAGTGCCAGCGGCAGGAATATTCCCCAGCTCGCATTTTTATGGCATTGCAACCAGCATCCATTCCACTTTCACTCCATTGTTGCACACTGCGTATACGTGACATGTGGTGCCCTGCTGTCGCAGCTACTTTGTTAGCGCTCCGTTCAGCCCGAGCCGCCTCTCGGGTTAGCCAATGTTGGCATAATGTTGCAAAATAGTATATGCCCCAATTTGGGGTTTGGCTCCCCACCCCTCGGTTTTCCGTTCCTAACGAATAAGGTAAACACACATCACATCTCATCCCCTTCTCTTGTGTGCTTGTGTGCGTGTGGGTCTGGTGCTTATACCTTTTGCGGCTGCCGCAGGGGATGACTTTGGGGCCCTGGCTGAATGGCATTGTTAGTGGGGTCTCCGAATTTATCAGGGAAATCCACAGAAGTCGTATCCGCATTGAGTTTTGCATTCTGACAATGTACCGAGAGAAACATTCTGGCTGGAAGGAACCGCTATCTCTGTGCTTAGTAAAATTTCATCAATAATAATAGGTAAAGTATTTCCGGAGGGTTGTGAGTTTAAAGGATAATATATATGATATACGTTATCGATTGTTAAGATGGGGTCACACCTCTTGGAGGTTTGAAAATCTAGTTGAAGTACTAAGCTAAGGAAATAGTGGGTTAATTGGTACTTCGAGCCAAAGATATTTTTTTCCCGTGTGGTACAGCTCGTTCCGGATTCAGTAATCAAGTCCAAGTTAAGCCTTATTTAATTTGAGGAATTGTGTGAGTGGGGCATCCGTTATTCTCAGTGCACTTTTTGTCGATTGTGTGGAATACTCAAATATTTACAATTTGGCATATGTAAGCCATGTTGTGGCTTTCGGCTTTCTACTGCTTTAGCCACATTCCTGCCTTGTGGCTTGCCTAATGCAAATATAATACTCTTCTTCCTTGGGTCAAACGCACTTTGCCTTGCAATTAATCATATCTAATAATATAGCGAGCCTTCCAATTAATTAGCCTAAGTCCTGGAACTTCTCCTAACTGAGCGGCCACATGCAATCCTTACATAAATGTGATGCAGTGCACTAAGGCTGTCATTACCCCGTAGTGCCGGTCGCCGCACATAAACATAGACGAAACAAACGACTACTTAGCCCACAACGGAAACTAGGCTTAATTCCCCACTCTGCGGCAGAGCCACAGCACTTAACACCGGGCACCCAAAGTGCCTGCCATGTGTTCGGGCTTAGGCCTGGAAATTCATTAGGAAAAAGCCCCTAGCATAAGTACGCCCGGATCCCGGGCCCGCCCCCCGAGCATCATTAAATGTTAATTGAAATTTTAATTAAATATTTTCGGAAATGACGCAGGAATACCGCAAATAGTTGAGCTCCCCGCTCCGCACATATTTATGCATATCACTTTGCCAACTCAGAAACAGCTGCTCGTCAGAGCAGATGGACGGCTCCTTGGACAGCAGGAGCACAAATCGATGGGAGCCGTCTCAACTCAACCCGAAACTGTGTGTCATCGCCAAAAGCACTCACCTCCCAAATAAGTCGGAAGTCCTGCTGCTCCACGCGCAGCAGCTCGCAGGTCGTCTTCGTCACCACGGTGCTGTCCCGTGGCAAGTCGTGCAGTACGGACTCCCCAAAGGTGGCTCCCACGCCCAGGTTGCACAAGGTGACGGCGCTCTGCAAATAAATAAGGCCAAAGGTTCAGTTAGAAGGCGTCATTTGAGAGATATAAAAGTAGATTGCTATTGTAGAGATAAGATTAAGTTTGCATATTTTATTACTTCCTATGATGAAGTCTTTGGAAAATAGCGAACTAAGAATTGGCTTCTGTCATACGAAATTAAAGAAATCATATTATATGTATCATAAACTAAAGAAAATATATTAAGTCCAGTTTCTATAGATCATAAATTATTTTTAAAGGTTATACCATGAGCGCTGAGGACGATCAAGGATTAACTCTTGCCAAGAAGGTTAGCATACTTACTCGAAAAAAATTATGGGATCTCTGTCTGTCTGAATAAAGCTTATCTTAAATTAATTTAGTATGTTTTAATAAAAATATATAAACTTGCCAGAAAACGATTGTAATAACGGGAATCTGATATATAATATGAGGATAACATGCCTAAGGGCAATGTATATGGAGGTGAAAATGTCATTTATAGACAAAAATATCACTCTCACTGCCTAAATGAAAACCTTATAAATTTTGACATATCAAATATAAAATATATTTAGCTTTTAAATTTAAATATCGATATTATCGAAAAACTCAAACAACATTTTATGAAACGTATCTGTCTCTGCTTCCGAATGTCAATCTAAATAAGTATCTATTTATATCTAAATAAATATCTTAAGCACATATATGACAAAGTTAATATATTTATATGTCGCTTACGCTTGCCATATATTATTATAATATTATTATTTTCTATCAATTCTAGGCTTGATTATATACATAAATTATATATATTATTCAGCTTGATTATATTTATTCTATGGCAGCTTCACTTCGGACCCAAACTTTTGCTGGCGCGTTGAACAATTTGCGGAAATGGCAGCAATTTCTTTGTGGTGCCAGATACAAACATTTGTTTACGTCTCACAAAACCACCGAATGGAATAAGAGTTGGCCCGAAAAGAAGCCGGAAAATGCAGCCCGAAGAGGCGGAAACGCCGGGCATCTACTGTCACCGGGCGCAATAAACGCGGTTCGGAGCTGGCTAACCGCAACATTGCAATGACATTTTCAATTACCCAGCCCCACTTGCATCTGCTTGCCGTCTGTTGTTTGTTTTCCCATCAGCCGTCTCGCAGAGTTCTGGGCCCTTTGCCGCCTCTTGGTCCGAACTGGTAGCTGGAGCCCCGCCGTGTAATTGGCTTAACAAGACTGGCAAGCGACCGCAGAAATTGTTAAACTCGCATTAGCCGCTACATGTGTGTGCGAGTGTGCACAGTTATTACACCGCACAGGGCCATAAAATATACTTTAATTAATTCTTGCCGTGTGTAATTACAACTGCTGTTACGCCGTTGTTGTGGCACCTTTTCTTTTTGCCAACTCCGCAACCGTAGCCGGCATTCGGGGAGATTTCATTCGCTTTTCTTGCTGATTTATTGCGGCCTTTGTTTTTTGACAAGCGTCAAAACGAATCTCCCCGACATTAAATTTGATTGCTTTCTAATTTATTGCGGCATTAGCAGTTGACCCACAGACACAGAAACACGGCCAGAGGAAGTGGCAAGCGGACACAATTTTGTCCGCGAGCATTTCCCTTCAGTAATTTCCCTAAGCTGGCGAGAATTGAATTGAATTTGCCGCCCAAACAATAATATTTGTTTGGAAAGCTCGGCAGCTTTGTGTGTCGGTCTGTGACGTAACCGAGCGAACTGGCTGGCCCTTTAAACCGATGGAGTGTGAAGTTAATAATACTCTTGTGCGCGTATCTTTCACTGGTCCGGAGAACGGATGTATCTGGGCGATTGCTCTCGTTTTATTAGATTACTTTTTAGTTGGTGAAAGTGCCCAAGTATGCGGGTATCTGTTGAGATACTTCACAAGCTAAGACACCGAAATATATATTTTACATATTCAAAGACAGACGCTAATCCGTGGGCATTTCTTTACCTTAAATCACCTGAGTATCCCACCCAAATAGCTCATCCGTTTAAGGCCCTATTGTTGACCCGCCCAACTCCAACAACAACTATGGCTAAAGCCATTCAGTTACGACCAAGTTAGCGGGCTTTCAATATCTACAGCCGCTTGTAAGCACGTACATTTTTCTTGCTTTCGTTTTCGCCGCCGGATCTTTTACATAAATGTGGGGTTTGCAATGCAATGTTTTACCTTTGCATAATGTCGCGTTGATTGCTCCACGTTATACGTACAACTGCGACGGAACAGCATGTTCCCTCTCTGTCTGCCACAGACAAAGTTTTCGCAGTCAGTTTTCGATTTGGCACAGTCCCTGTTCCCGCGCCGGGCGGTTTTGCATATTCAAATTGTGCCGGGCGACATTCGCAAATGCGTGGCACCTACAGAGAGATACCCACAAAAAATACAAAACACGTTACCCGAACTAGTGGAGCTGTCGACGAACGTGAGGTCAGAGGGCGGCCTAAGCCAGCACGCGCCACCAAGAAATGCCCTCTGATGGATCGTGGCTTCAGTTTCAGTTTGGGTTACAAAGCGATGTGCTATGTGCTCGTTTCAGCCCGTCTCGGAATCGTGCAACCGCGCGGCGTCGACTCGCGGAGCGAACTGAAAAGAAACTGGAGTCGAAGCCAGCCAACTGACGGCAGCAGGCGGCTGTGAATCACTGGAGCCGGCAAAGGCTCTTTGTGCAACTCGGCAACTGTTGCAAGTTGCTGGAGTGTGGCCGGCAGCAACATCAGCACATCCGCAGTAGCAGCGACATGGGTAGTTTGAATGACTCTGGTTAAAACTGTCAAAGAGTTTCGAGCCCAAACTTTGAATGATAAAAAACAATCTTTTTCTGATCTGAGACATGATGCAACTGTCAGGGTATTATTGATATATTCTTCTCAAAAAGTCCTAGTTCACTTTTCTAATTTAAACCTTTGAAGGGAGTCTTCCATTTGGCTTGCAGCTTAAAGCCTGGCTCATAGCATTTTGGCCGCTCTGACAGCCTTTGCTGTCGTTTAATGCTTGCAATTAATCCGCGCACAGGCTCCGGGCAGCAGCAATTCATGGCCATGTCCACGTCCGTGCGCCTGTCCGTATCCATAACCATGGCGGTGGCGATAGGGCCAGTGAAACCCGAGAATGCACCTACACCGTACACCCTACATTGTTGCTGGCCAAATGTCCGGCATCCCACGACCATGTCGACTTTTTGTTCGCTGCTGCGCTTGAAAAACTTTTTACGCACATATGAGCACGCTTCCGTCCGTTGCAGCTGCTGCTGCAGCTGTTGTTGCTGCAACAACTGCTGCAGTTTGGCTCGCACATCAGGCCAATCCAGGATGTAGACTTAACTTTCGGCGAGGACCGTACGAATGACTAGCTTTGAGGATGCTCGTGCTAATGGAATTTCAGATGAACTGATGATTCTGGATGGGAACTGAAAGTTGCCAACTAAAAACCCCCGAAAAGTTGTGGCTTTAAATAACCGCCGAGATACCTCATTGTTTGGGTTGAATAACCTTGACACTTTTATTTCAGTTTTCAGTTTTCAGTTTGCCGCTCTGCACTTGTTTTGCCACATTTGTTTCTGGTGCGGCTAGTAATTAAATTTATTTCGCCCTCCTACGGTGAAGGTAAAGAGCCAAGTTGCAGACCAAGTCAATGACTGCTCACAATGCTCACAAGCCTGAGAGCCGGCGGTTCAGGTATCTGTATCTGCCGGGTACCACGTACATATCTCATCCACTCGAGCTATTTATTTGCTCTCATCGATTCGGCCAGGTGTCTACATAAATCACGCCCTGCGAGTCCGTTTGTTTGGCCCATTAATTATGCCAATAACTGATGATCCAAGTTGTTAATTGGACCAACTGCATTTGTTTGTGGTTTTTAACCCGCTAATGAGTCCATCAAAATGGTAATCCATTGGCTGTGGAGCTCTAATGTTATGCACGATATAATTATTTTTATCACATTAAATTGTATGTTCATACTCGCATTACCGTTAAAATCGCACTCATTATGTCGCAGATTTCCATGCCCGGGGCTTTCCCACCACCTGCCTCAATTTCCACGCGTTGCATGCGGCAATGACGTTAGATAAACATTTCCCTACCAGCATAATTAAAAAGTTCTTGTAATTATATTAATGCAAGCGGGTTGAAAACAATTTTGTACATTTCTATCCCATATGCTGGGCATAAAGACCATTTCTCAATTTCTTTTTTAAATTTTTAAAAGCTGCACATTCTTAAATTTTTGCAAGCAGAAAGAACGAAATGAATATTCGATTGCTTGGAATTTCAAATATGCTTCACGTTTTTTCTCTTTTCTGATGGCCCGGAGCACAGCTTTTGCCTGCAATTGTCAGGCAGGTCCGCATAATACATCCAAAAGTATGCAAAAAGCAAAGGAGAGGGAACTCTGTTCGGGAATAAAATAGTTTTCCCTTTAATCCGTCAATCGAACAGTAAATAGAGAAAGTTTTCGAGGCGGAAAACGTGTTTATCTGAAACTTTTTACTTACTGCAAACAAAAACTAAGCTGTTTTGATATTGATTCTGACAGTGTCAATAACTGTTGATACTGCAATAGAATGTAACTTATTTAAGTTACCTAGTGATTAAAAAATAATTGTAATTGAAGAAGGCTAGCTTGGATTTTACTAATTGCAGGATCTGGAGTACTAAAGGTAGATGTGATTGTCAAAAATATGAACTGGCCAGATAGTAAAGAATTTTTAGCTTTTTCTGGGTTTATCATGACGGCATTGAACTCTGTCGGCGACTCCTCAACGAGGCTTTGTCATTATTTGTTGCTAAAAACACACTGTTTAATCAGCTAGAGACACCACAATTAGCCAACTCGTGTTGCATGCTTCACCGCCATATTTTAATTTGGGGTTTCCACTGCCACGGTTGAGCAACCCAACGAGTGTGGTATGTGGTATGCAAAGCATTAGGGCGTCTGGGAGTATTAATTAATTTACCTCAGCCAAGGCACGGAGGAAAGTCATTGACTTCAAGCTACGATGGCTGGGCAGCCACTGATTATGAGCCTGCAGATCTGCTTGAAAGTGAAATTAGTCCACAAAACATTAATCATAAGAGATAATTGTAATGAGTTCGTAATTCCCTTATGTCAACATGTACAATTCAATGATGAATCCAAATGATAGCCAGATAAATCGGACCATAACTCAGATCCCTTTACACTGTAAATATTAAGAATAATATAAGGAATGGGAATTATTTAAAATTGTTCGTAGGTTTTGGGAAACGTAAGCTTATGTCTCTTGGCGAACTAAAGTTGAGGATTTAATTGAATGCTTTAAGTATTCTTTTCGATTTTGTCAATGAATTACAATTTACACTCCATCTTAGACACAATTTTAGTTTATTTTAATTCCATAAAAATTCCTTTAATTAATAAAGCCCAAGGGAATTATTAAAAACTAATTTGTTTTTATATAAAAATGTATTTCAATGTTTGAGAAAAAGAGAGAAACTCGAGGTCTAGTTGTCTTGGTTTAATGTATGGAAATAAAGACTCGACTAAATGCCAAATTACACAGTATGCATATTTTTTAAAAGGTTATTTTAAATTAATTTTTATCTAGGAAATGTACCGAACGTGACGCCGCGACATTTTTGTATGGGAAAATTTCTTTTAAACATGGCAAAAGAAACGTAAGGTATAACTTTGTCGTAGGCAATACGATATGATCGTTCTCTCTCAATATAATTGTCGTAATTTACCAGATAACTTTATTTTTTCAAGAACAAAGACACCTAATTATTTGCCATGACAGAGTTCCAATAGCACTTTGTAACAGTGATACAATACGACCGACCGCGTGGTGCTTCACTGTACGATCGTGCTCAGATTAAAATATAAACAAATGATAGAACGTTTGTTGTTAAACAAGCCGGTTAGGGTGGGCCTCTCTCTATATAAATTTACTAATACGCAGCAGATGTTATCACCAATGTTATTGTGAAAATGTTGGTGTGTGTGATGCCAATGATAGTGAGATACATTTTAGACACGTTTCTCTAAAGATTTATTATATTAAGAAAAAACAACAATATAATTACTTAAGAACAACAACTCTCGATACTGCAAAGTGTGCTCGAAGAATTTCATAATATCTTACTTATTTAAGCCACCTAGTGATTAAAAAATGTTATTATTTGAAGGTGGCTATCTTGTACTACGGAGTGCTGCTGATAGCAGGAGCTTGAGTACTAAAGATAATTCGACCAGTCGTTATCAATCATACATATGTACTGGCCAGATAGATAGCTAAGAATTCTTCTTCCTAATATTCATAATAACCTACTGCTACCTTAGGTAAGGGTTGGATTTTATTTATTGCCTTTCCATCTCTTTTGTGTGATTTTTTGGATTTTTTAAAATAAAACCATGGATATGTTCTGGCCAATACGATATAATTTTACGCTGCTGAGTAATAGTCTTAAAAGTGTGAGCTACTTTCCCTTTGTTTGGAACCAAGACTAAGTATTTTCAAAAACATAACCATTTATTTGGATGTATACTTTAAATCTATCATAGATAACACCTATCCTGCTAATCTCTGACTAATCAATCACAAAATATTTACAATGGCATACAGGAACTTTCCCTAGACGCGCTCCAACCGCAAGTAGATGCCTCCAACTGTTCCCAATACAAAGGACATGGGATTGTACTTCAGAGGAATCTCTGTCTGGTCGCAGACCGACAGCTTGAACCTGCTGATGATCTGGGCCAGACCGATGCGGGCCTGCATCTGTCCGAAGCGCATTCCGATGCAGTTCCTGGGACCGTCGCCGAAGGGCAGCCACTCGACGGAATCGCGAGCGCCAACCTTCTCCGGAGTGAAGCGGTCCGGGTCAAACCGCATGGGATCCGGGTAGAGGTTCTCGTCCCGGTGGAAGGCACATGCGGGGATCAGCACCTGGGTGCCCTTCTCGATCACAAACTTCGGATTGCCAGGCACCACATAGTCGTTAAGGGCCTTGCGTTCCAAGTGAGGCACCAGAGTGTACAGCCTGAGAGTTTCTGTAAGGAAATACCGGGGGGGATCAGTAAGAATTAACCCTGGGGTGCGTGTCAACACAACCAACCTGAGATGACCTGGTCCAGATAACGCATAGCCTTAATTGACTCGTAGGTCATCTGGCCGTTGTGCTCCTCGAGAACTGTTTGGATCTCGTTCCTCAGCCTGTCCTGAATGTCCTGGTTCTGGGCCAGCTCATAGAGGCAGTAGCTCATAGTGGAGGAGGAGGTCTCGAAGCCGGCCGCGTAGAAGACAAAGACCTGGGCGGCTAGCTCGCCGATGTTCATTCCCTCGATGACCTCGCCATTGTCCAAAGTGACTCGGCCCTTCTGCTTCAGCTCGATGAGCAGATTCATGAAGTCGTTCCTCTTGAAGTTCTCCCGCTCCCTCAGGGCAATGGTGTCATTTACCAGGCGCATAAAGAACTGGTGGACGTCCTCGGGGAAAATTCGCATCCTCAGTTTTCTGGCCATCTCGGGGAAGCTAAATATGAACATTGTGAGAAGGGGGCCGTGACGCAGATCGGTGAACACCTTTTGGCCCATGGTGCGGAAGTCGGTGACGGGGGTGCGCAGCGTGTTGCACTCGATGCCGAAGGCGCAGGTGCCGATCACGTCGGTGGTGAACCTGGCCATCATCTCCTTGATCTCTATAACAGCCCCATCCGGGGTCGCAGGCACCTGCTCCAGCAACACAGTGGCAAACTCCTCCGAGACCTTGATCACGGTGGGGAACATATACTTCATCTTGCCGGAGGTGAAAGTGGGCGACAGCCTCTGCCGCATGTCCTTCCACTTCTTGCCGTCCAAGTTGAACAAATGCTGGGTGAGAGGATCGTCCCGCTCATTGTGGAACTGGCCGCGGTCGGCAAAGTTCGAAAAGTCCTTGATCAAGATGTTCTTGGCCAGCTTGGGATCCACAATAAAGGCAGCCGGCTTATGCAGAAAGAAGAAACCGACGAAGGGGTTGCCGCTCTTCCGGTACTTGTTGTAGTAATCGTACAGAATGTCGTGCACTATCCGGTTCTTCCTGAATCCCAGCAGGTTGCCGTAAAACGGATGCGGGGCATCGTGGGCCACGCCCTGGCGCTTCCAGTAGCTGAAGTTGCGGTGGAAGAGGTACGCCAGCAGCGAGGCAACCGCAATCACCAGGTAAATAACCACAAACATTTTGAATTTTTGAACAGAAGACCCGGTCGCATTCGTCGCGCTCGACCCGCAAATATTCTCTGATTTCACCTCGACAAGTTCGCGCACCTTTTATAGGATCTGCCAGCGTCAAGCGTTTGTCAAACATCAGCGTGACTCGGCGCATTATCGGTTCGCAGTCATGATTACAGAGCCGGCGATAACGCCAGCCTGCGTAGCATGGCAGAATTTTAAAAGCACCTTATAACAATGATACGATCCTACCCTCTGCGTGGCGCTTCACTGTACGATCGTGCCCAGATTAAAATATAAACAAATGATAGAACGTTTGTTGTTAAACAAACCGGTTGAGGTGGGCCTCTGCCTCTCTCTATATAAATTAGCTCATACGCAGCGGGATGTATTATCAATTATGAAATGGCAAAATTTTGAGAGAGCCAAGGAGAGCCATATTATCAAGACTTTCTTGTAAGAAATGATAAGATCTTTAATAGTCCAATAAATAAAAGGTCGCACTTTTCGCACAGGGATATTATTAAATAAAATAAATTATTCAATTTAAAAAAAAAGTCACTCAATAATTTTAAATTCTTAATTTTAAAAATCAGTTATTTTTGATTTGAATTTGTCTAGTCTGACTGAATTCAGTTAGTGTTTACTGTATTGCAAACGAGTTTTACGAGTTATTTTTTGTTTTTAATTTTCAATCGGGTTAAGGCATCTGAATATGCTGGAACCCGGCCATATTCAAGCCCCAAATCCCCTCACAAACCTGACCTAACTGACCTTTCCAGTGCCGCTTCGCAAGTGAGGGAGGATATTTAATTCCCTAATTATCGGTCATCTGTTCTGATAATCAGAATATAAAATAGGATTATTATCTAAGGATAATCAGTTATGTTAAAAAATCAAGCACTATATTATGAGAAGATCTTACGAGATATTTTTGTAAATCAGGTTTTGCCTTAAAGTTAACCATACCAAAACAGTATAAGTTATAAATAGGTAACTTTATAGTATTTTTTAAACTATAATTCGACTAGGTCCGGTCTGTCTAAGTAACCTGTATACATAGTTTAAGCGTTTAAGTGGCTTCGGCAGAGATCTACAGACACGCTCTCACAAAAATAAATAAATGTATTTCACAAAACTTTGTGTAAAATTAAAATTTGTCTCTGCCTCAAAAATTTCTAGAGGCGTTTTACAACTTATTATAAAGTCTCTGACCCCTAAAAGTCTTCTACCTAAAATTCACTTAAAGGAATTCCAGTTGGAAACAAATGGTTTGTTCTTAAAAATGCTTAGTTACAGAAAATAACTGTAAGGTGCTGCAAGTCAGCTATAATTTACACTGAAAACGAGCTACCGAATAAAGTGCTTATCGCAATTGTAGTCTAGGTTTTGATAAGCAAAACGCCGAAAACAAAAGTATAATAACCTGAAAACTCAGCTTTCTCACCCTCCAACCCTGTGTGTTCAGTGTGCTCTTAAGGCCCTGATTACGTTTACGGCTAACCGCTCGCCAAGTCGCGGCCCGAAGGGATATAAGCCGATTAGGATGTGCATTTGCCTCGCGTAATCTTCCATCCTGTCGGAAAAGGGGAACGGGGACTGTAACGCGATTACGGCGGATTTCTTTGCTCCGATTGGAGGAGAAGCAAGCGGAAGCGGAAGCGGATGCGCCGCAGGAAGCGATGTTGACCTTGTGCATCACTTATCACAAGTTGCTGGAATTATTGGCGTTGTCTTAGAGCGGGAGAGGGTCCTTGTCCGGGAGTGTCCTTGGCTGTCATTGTCTGTTACGGTGAGTGCTTCAGTGGCTTAAGCGAGTATGTGCATCTGACACTTGTACGGGAACTGTCTCAATATTTTTCCCAGAAGCTGGAGCCAGAGCCAGTGCAGCAAAGTGGCGTGAAAAAGTGAGCTGTGCATTTCGTTTTTTTTTTTCACTGTGTTCAAGATTGAAGTCCTCCTTGCAGCTTGACCTTGGGAAACTCAACCTCGGCCCACATGTGTCACAGTATTTTATTCGAAGAACAAAAAGTAACGCGAAACGAGGCGTTCTTGGCATAATGAAGCTCACAAAAAGAAACAAGAGACGCGCCGAAGAGCCGGCCAGAAAAAACTAGATTGCCTCCCCAGAATGCACTTATGCGCTAAATAAAATGCAAATCTAAATGCAGCTAAAGAGCAGAAAAGGGCCCGAAGAAGCCAGCCAAGAAGCAAACACAAAGAAAACCCCACGCCGTCGTCGCGCACAATGCAGATTCTTCAAGAATGCACTCGAGGGCTCTCTAAGCCGACATCCGACTGCTGCTGCTGCTGAATCTGCCGTGATTGTTGTCTCCGGGGAGACAGCTTGGCTAATTACAGATGCTGCTGCATCTGGGAGATTTCGTGTAAACAGTCGGCTAATTGTTTGCCCTGCCGAGGTGTTGGGCCCCGCAGACAGCTCTTTCAAATGCAAATGCCTCTGTCTCTGGGGCGGGGAAATCCCCCGAATCTCCGCGTCCCCGGTTCCCTCGAGTGCAGGGAGTGCGTGTGCCTTGAATAAATTAGTTTTATTTGTGTCTGGATGTCGAGCAATCTAAACAAATCGTGGGCCAGAGACGGGCTTGTGCATTTCCTGTAAGGCGACAAAACGATGTCGCGTCTGTACATTATGTAAATCGCAATAAGAAGCTAGTATACACTGTGACAAAATATATTGTGTAAAGCAGAAGCCAACTCAATAATAATTGTAGAAATTTTACAAATATAAATATAAATATTTTTTAAGTATTGAACTTATTTAAGATAAATATTGAACATAATAAAGTAATTAAATAATAAAATATAAAAAACCTAAATCCTACTGTTGTCTAGCCTCAACATTTTTTCTGTAGAATCTTCACGATATTATTTTATGTCCATATACTTTTGCCTTTTTAGTACTTTCTTCAACTTAAGTTAGCAAAAAATAGGATTATTTGTTAATATACAGTGTATAGTAACAAAACAGTTTTATAATATTTTTTATCCCTAAAATGGTTTCAAAACTCTATTAAATTATAAAATAAAATTTAACTTAAAATGTTTTTTGTACCCTCGTGGTTTAGCCTTTATATATTAAGTCTTTTCAGCAAGAACTTTCATTCTTTAAATTTTCTGAGTGCATATAAAGAGGGATTGAAGCAAAGTGGAAAAGTCAAGGTAGGGGGAAAATCTTGTATATCAACAGAAGAACACACAACCAACATGTGGGAGAAGATTTCCTCCAGTTTCCTGCTTCAAAGAGCAACCCCCCTTCGCCATTATTGTCATAACATCGATGATAACATTATAATAAGCTCCTCGTGGGAGCCTCTAACCCAGAAGACCTTCTTAGTGCAATTAAAGCCGCCCAAGGGAGCTGGAATAATTAGCTGCCAGAATGCTGTACCATCACAGGATGACAATTGCGATTCCTCTGGCGGGATTTTTCAATCACAATCAGGCTCTGGCAGCAGCAGCAGGATGACGGCTGATTGAATTTCTGGCCTGACATATGCGAGCCACGATTGTGTTTGGCAGCTGCCTCCCTTCAGATACAATAAGGATTCGAGTCTGATTGTGTGCCAAGGGTTTTGTCTCAGCAGCAGAGTCTTCGACGGAAGCCGTAAAAGGGGCTCTGGCGAGATGCACCGACAAGTGCTGGGTCAATGTGTCGCTGTTGCTGTCGCCATCAGACGTGGATGACACAAATTGTCACTCCGCCCGGTGGCCAAGTTGCGAATCTTTGATTTATGTTGTTGCAGCAGCAGCCGCACCTAGGACAGCAACTGGAGCGGATCGGCAGAAGCAGTGTCTTACTTTTACGAGAGGCGATAAAGCGCTCCCTGGCAAATGGCTCCGAGTATGTTTGCTGATGGCACCACGTGGCGTATACGCACTTTAAACTGAAATTGCCTTTTGTGCCGCGTTCGGCAGGAGGAGGAGCAGGAGCTGGAGCAGATTCAGCTACCTAACAAGCCGGGCCCGAAACGGAGCTGCAGAGCTCTGAGCAAATAAATGACAAAGCCATTTGTAATGAAATATTAAAGCCGGCAATAAAAAAGAAAGGCTATGCGAAGGAGGCGGCAGCCACAGCGGGAAATGGGCCGGAAAACATCAGCATAATACTTATTCATTATGCTGCTGGTCTAGGCGTAGGCGTATTCGCATTCCCATTCCCATTCCCGATCCGTGGGCGGAGAAGCTGGGCAACCCGGAGCGTTAACACACATTTTATTGGACACACAGCACATAAACATGATGCGGCACGGGCATTAGGAACGGGGCAGGCACATGGCCAGGGCAGGAGAAAATCGATACACATATGACCGACCATGGAGTTGCGGCCAAGTCCGTAGAGGTGGCACAGGTGGCAAACATAAATGGATTAAATCATATGTATCAGAAATCAATTATTCAAATGAAGCCAAACTCATTCGGCGAACGCAGTTTCCACTCGAACGAAGACAAACAAAGTTTGTGCTCCATGCGAGACTAATTGTTTCCAGCTGCCACTTTTGGCAAGACTGGTTTTGGCCCACATCAGCAAACATGTAGTAAAAATAACTAGATTCCTGCGATGACAGCAGCAAATCACGATTGCCCTTTACGGGCATGTCGAGAAATAAAGCTCCGAGTACGATTGCCAACGTAAAGTAAAACCTTTTGAAGTTGTCACTGCTGTGGCGGTGGGTTTGCCTTTTACTGGCGGCAACAGACTCCCCCGAACCACAGACCCTGCCGAGAGCTCGTCCCTTTTTCAGCCACCGAAATGTAAATTGGGCAAAACGCATGCCGAGCAAACTTTTCCCTGGCTGGGAGCCGGGCCAACAAAAAAGTCGAAAGAATATTGTTTAACTCAATTCGGCACGCGAATCTGAACCCAGCCCGATTTGTTGATAAAAAGTAAAAGTATAAAACCGAAAAGGCAACGGCACAAGGTCGGAAGTCGACTCTCCCACCCACCCACAGCGGCAATCAAATTGAAAATTCTTCATTGTGCAAATATTGATTTTGCTCGCTGCATAAAGTTTTATGCTCCGAAAGAGAGCGATCCCAGGCCAGCCGGGGAAAGTGTGTTTTTCTAATTTCCACTGCGATAAGCAGAAAGTTGCCAGCGATTTCCCACTGAATTTCCAGCACTGAACTACTACTGCCACAAGTGTCGGCGGCAAGGTCGAATCGAGTCTAATTTTCCCCACTGTCAGACTCGATCTGTGCTGTGTCTTGGCTAATTCAACGCCTTCTGCCCGCCGAGTCGTGCGTTCCGAGCTTTATCTTTTCCTCAACATATTATTTATGGTAATCGACATCAAATGCTGCCATTAAGCTTATTGCCATGGCAAGCGGCAAAAGCAAAAACGTTTTCATACTTCTTGCTGCTGATTTTGTTTTTTTGTTTTTTTTTTTCTCTTCTTTTGCACTGTTTATAGGCCTCGAACGCTAAATATATTGTACATCTGCAGGAGAAATTCAAGAAGATGGCAAATTAGCTACCCTGAGTCGAAGCTGACGATACTCTGTGAGTTTCGAATGACAAAGTGACTTTATTAGATTGCAATTATTCCTTATAGAGTTAGAAAGGAAATTTTTATAAAAACATTTTAAACATTGTTTCAGAAAATGACTACAGAATTTACAAGGGATTTTAATGGTCTTAAAGTACAAATGCTCGAAATACCAAATTCAGTGCAAGCTATTTAAGTTTAACACCTTTAAAAACGTTTTAAAGGGATTTGAAAGACCTAGTAATCCTTGTAGCACTTCCGTAATTCAGCAAAGACCATTATTTTTCCATAAATATTGTTTCAAGTCGCTACTTCAGCTAGAATATATTAGAATATCAAGGTCTTGCTTCCAAAGTCAGGGTATATTGGCAAAAAATGTACATACATGCCGCGTGGGCGATTTCTCATATTTGGCCCGTTTGAATTTTTTAACGCGAGCGAATTTATGACAAGCACGTCCCCCCACTCGACCAGCCTCTCCCCCTCCATGTCTGTAATTTGTTTGTATTTGAGTTTGATTTCCGAGGCATATATTTACGTATCTGTGTGCCTGTGCGAGTGTATGTATCTTTTAGCACCTTATCAGCAGATTATTTGCATAATTTGAGAATATTTTCCCAATCCGACCAAGGTTTTCCTCGAATTCCCTGCTCAGGCTTATCTAATGAGCGACAAACGGGAAAGGTGGGAGTATTTTGGCAATGGCGCGTGTTCAATAAGCCCTAAATACACGCTAATTAAATTATTTTAAAACTGTAAATGGGAAAACTCGGGCGATAAAACGCAATTCATCGAATATTCTCTCGGTTCACTTACGCTTCCAACTTATTTAATTATCAACTTTTTCTATGCTAATGGAAAGCATTCTCAAACTTTTCCGAGAGTTGAAAACTTATAATTGCCGAAATGGGGAGGTGGACCTGGATCTGGCGACACCTGGAAAAGGGATGGTCGCCGAGATAATTGCGTTTCATCCGCAGTGCCCGCTAAAAATACAAATAATAAAAGCCGTTTTATACTGATTAATATCTTTATGTGCCCATACACGTCCATATCCACACAGAAACTGCTTTTTAACCGCCCACGCGCACTCACTCCCGCCGCAAGCTATCAAAGATTATTAAAAGCACCTCGATCCCAGCAGGAGGAACTCCTCTCCCAGGTGCCCTTCCCGATGGCACGCACGCCAAACTTGCTGATCCATAAAGAATATAAAACACGAGCATTATTAGTATTTGACGTGTATGCGTTGCGGTGGGTGCCTGTAGGGGGGAGGGTGTATTCCGGGCGAAATGTGCAGTCAGTCGCACCTTTGACCTTTGGCAAGGTCGTGGCCGCACACTCCACCTCTTGGCCCATGCCCAATTATGTTGCATCGAACTTATGCAGAGAAAGCCCCGATAAACATAAATCTCAATACGAGCACTGAGAGAAAATATCACAAGGAGGTCGTTTTCAATCCGGTTTAGGAATTACAGAACATCAACGATGCTGTATCGATATTCGACGAGAAAGTTGATGTAAAAATCAGTATTTAAATCTCCGATATACATATATATATGAACCCAAAAATAATCAGGAAAATTAATTTAGTAACATTTTTCGGATGCGATACTCAAAAGTTCAATATATAGTTACGATTTTTATGATAAAATATTGGGGAAAATATTTTTATTAATATATCATATCATATACACTTTTATAAAAAATCATTATGACATATTTTCCATATTATTCCAATATTTTCACACAAAACCCCGATTAATAAAAAAAAAACATAGATAGACAAGAAGTCAATATCTCTTTAATTTTAAACTGTTTCTTTTTTCTAATTTTATTTTAAACTGATTTTTTCTCAGTGAAATATTTCCCAACGCCGCGCACACTACCAATGTCTTCATCAGCGGTAGCTGTATCAATCTTTCATCTCCATCTGCATTTATTATAATGGCGCCGCCTCCCCGCCCTCCTGGGCTATTCATTTATGCATTTTATTGGCTCTTGGCTAACCTGGAGCATCATCAATCATCTCGATGGCTATTCAGCCTGATCCGCTTGGCCTTTTGTCTGTGCTTATATATTTATTTTGACTGCTTCGATGGTCCGGCAGTCAGAAGTGGTTCACCTGTTGGCCAACTCGCCTGCCTGCCTGCCAGTTTGCAAATAATTCGAATCAATTATGCAAATTCCATTTATTGTTCCGTGATTTATGCGATTTGCGGTTACGTGCATATTGATGGCGGGTTAAATGAAACGGGAAGAACTAAGGCAGACGAATCATTACTCATACATATGTGCTTCCGGAAGGATATTGCCTTGTAACATTTGTAATTATATACATATATCGCGTAGAGCAGCTTGTTCCAGTCGATCTTCTATTCAGCAGATTTGTTTTTAGATTCACTGCTCTCTTTTAAAGAGATAAAAACCATAATATATGTATATAGTAATAGATAGGTCCAAATACAATATAAATTATTATAAAATTTATGACATTCCTACTTGCCAGATTATATATTCTACTGTTTAAAGCAGTCTTGTTAGGCAGTAGATAATAAGCTCTCTCTGGTTCTTATCTCCTTAAAGGCCAAAGACAATATACAAATATGTATAAGATGCGTAACACCTTACGAGTTTACTGCACTTCTACTTTACATATTTGTACATATATGTTTTTGAATTCACCCCCTTGCTCTGTTCAAAGACAGTCTTTAATCAGATAAGAATCCATGAAGTAGATAAGACCAAAGTAAATATAAATGAATAAGATGCATAACGCCATACACTCAAATTTACTTGTATGTGTAAGCCATATATGCAAATACGAACCAGTGTTGCAGTCAGCGTTCGCGACCACCTTCCATGGTGATATAATGAATGAAATCAAGTTGAATTAAATTCCACGTTATTATTGGCCTTCTCGTTTCTTGCTCTGCGGTTCTGCTTCGTTTTGTTTACACACACTGCAGCTGTTGAATCACCGCGGAAACAGGCAATGTATTTTTCGGCGGCTTTGCTTTGTTTGGCTTTTGAGGTATTTAATCTTTAGCACAACTGCATTGCGTAAACAATTGCAAAACTGCACTCTTTGCACTGGATTTCTTTCGGCCGCTGGGTTGCGTGTCGATTACTTCCACTATTTTAACTGGTTTATTTGGATATTGCGAATAAATGTTTACACTCGCCTGGCGAACGACGCCCGCGCGCGAATCTTTCAGCGCAGCCCACGCACTTTTGGCAGCATTACCAACTTCAGTTGGCGAAGAGACATGGCTTGGCCAGAAAAAGATACAGATACAGATACGGATACGGATATGGATGCGCACTGACGGCGGCGGCGGCGAAGCGAACCGCGGCGGAGCTGCGATCGAGTTGTGCGCCGCTGAAGTGTTCAGCACGTATTAATTTCTGTGGCAGCGCAAAAGTATCCGAAAGATACATTCCGTTTGGTCGCGCACAAGCGCATATGTGGGCAACTCTGCTGCCGGCGTCGCTGCCCAGATTAGCGGCCCAACTTGTTTGACAGAAAAAACCAAACACCAGCGAGAGCACAGAGCCGCTTCCCAGTCCCAGTCCCAGTCGCAGTCGCAGTCCCCCGGCGTTGTTTATATTTACATACATTCCCCGGGATCTGGACGGGGGATGATGATGATCGCGATGGGCCAGCGCACGAGGTCGAGTTTGATGAAAAGCGACAAATTGTTGTCACTGTCGTCTCAAGTGGCATCAGCTCTCGTTTATCTCCGTCCGCCGTAGTCGCTTTGTTTTGAGCCAGACAAGTGGCTGAGTTCATTCTAATTCCGGCAGCTGGCATGGCTTTCTTCGCAGAGTTATCCAACTAATCTAATCTTTAATAATTACTAGAACCAAAGGTTACTTCAAGAAAGCAGGTATTTGTAGTAATCAATTTTTCAAGTGTCTTTGTTCAATTGTCTGACTGTTTAACTGTAAACACTGCCTTCGATTCTGTTGGCGATTCCATCATATGCAAATAATTTCCATCAAAAGTGGACAAGAATGGTGCAAAGTCGTTGTGTGAGGCTAATTAAATGTCTAGGCAAACGGGGCCACTGGCAGCCCGAATGAGGCCAGAGCAGAGTATCTCCGAGTATCTCTGATTTGTATTTGCTTACTGTGGCATGTGGCTCTTGACCAAAACTCGAATGCTTCCGCTTCCAAATGCTTTGGCGGAAATTGCTCTTACAAATCAAATTCTTTGACCGGTGGTTTTGCGGCTTTTGCTCTCCATTATCTATACTTGTTCTATATTATCCAAGAGATTTCACTGCCACATCCAATTATTTATGGCTGGAGGAGTCCCAACAATGGGGCTGCTTTCTCCCAGATCACAGACACTCGAGGCCCCAACACCTACGAAGTGCTTGAACTTGAATATCGATGCCATTCGGGTCGCCTTGGGTGGCCCCCAAACTGGTCTCGAGGAAACCCCCTACACCTGCGCCTAATGATGGCTAATTATATGTGGGTTAAGTTTCAGTTTCCGAAGCATTTTCATTAGTTTGATGGCTTTTCTGGCTGGGCGGCTCAGCTCTAGCTACGGCTATGTGTAATTATATAATCATTTTAATTGGATCCGGCAATGTTTGTGGCCACGCCGTCGACACGTAACAAAGATTAATCGAGCTCATGTCGGCGGGCCAGGAGACAAGAGCCAAGACGAGCTCAAGTAAGAGCCCTCTTGTAGCTACTTTGTTACATGCACGCCCAGCAAGGTCAAGGAGGAGGCGGAATGCAGATTTCATTGCACGACTTTATTCAATTATAACGGCGCTCTGCAGATGCCACGCCCCCACTTGGCGTCGCCTTTGACTGAGCCTTCAAGATGTTTTTTTTCGCTGCAGGTCTCCGTAGACATTTATAAATTAGTTGCAATTTGTATCTGCTTCAGCTGCCTTGGCTGGCAGGGCTGACTGCTCGTATTTCATTAGAGCCAAATTGGCTTCATCACGTGATCGTGGCCGTGAGAGGGGCAGAGCGGGCAGCTGAGGTACTTCCCGGGCCAAAGGGGAAATCCAAACAACTGGAAACGGAACTCGCACCAAATGGCAGCCTCACATTCTCACATAAATATCTTCTTTATTTTTATGCGCCCCTTTAGCATCACCTCGAATTAATTGTGGGGCTATTGATAGGCCTCTTCTTTGTTTTTAAGGGACCGGCACTCGTATTCGTATTCGTATTCGTATTCGGTTTTCAGCAGTTATATTTATCCGGCATCCATCTCTGGAAATTGGGGTTTGCGTGTCGCACCATCCATAACACTCGCCTGCACCGCGAAGTGTCAAAAACAGTTTCAAAGGCCCCAAACATTGTGGATTCGTTTGAATAATTTATAACGCTTTAATTGCTGACGGTTGCCCGCCGGCAAATCCATTTCGTGTTTTCCCAAAAGCCAATCAGCTGGAAAAATTGTGCGAAAACAAGATCTTCTCGGCGCATACGAAAGCAGCGTTGGAAATGGGGTCATTGAGATGGGCCAACAGGAAGCCATCGTTTCAAGGAGCCTTAAAGAGGGATCAGTTTAGGGATATAAGCGAGAGAGTTTTCTTACTTTGACGGGGACTTATAATTTTAAATATATATGTTACTCATTATAGGACACATAAGTCTATTTATAAGGCATATGACTCCATAAAGTACATATATTAATTTAGTAGCCATTTTTGTTTGTGCATGTTAAATTTTTGCGGTATTAGAGGCTATAAGTTAGAGTTAAACTAGGTGATATCACAAGTCAGGCTTGCTTCTATAGAAAATAATTTATTTTTGTAGATATAATAAATTAAATCGTTTCCCACTAAATACAATCCAACCTCAGATGGTTGGTCGAGTATCCAGCTGTGTGTTCAAACTGTGTCGATGCAAAATAATGATGCTTACAATAATTATTTTGACTAAAACCATTTCGACTAAAAGCTTCTCTGAAAGAAGTGTTTTTCTTTCATTAAATTAAATATAAATGCGAGCACCATCGCCCATATTTTTCATCTTTTGTTTGTTTTTAATTAAATACGATTGTTGTGAGTAAGCAACGATGTGGCTAACATAATTTAATATTGTAAGCAACACGAAAATATCGGAATGGAAATTACAAATCTTAAAAAAATGTAATTTAAAGGAACGAAAAACCCTGATCTCAGAACCGGTAAAGAACAGGACGACGTCAAAAGGAAGCGGTTTTATAATTAAATCAGACGGATGGCGCAGCATTTTCGCCCACATGGCCGCCACTTGCCACCAAAACCAACACTGCCAGTGCAATTTCCATAGCCACTCGCCAGGCCACAGCCACAGTCGCCGTATTAGCAAGTTGAGGTCATGCATGCTGCCACTGTCATGCCCCACTTAACCATAAATACTCGAATTTCCATTGCTGCCACTCGTGCACGGAGAGCGCTGCGAGGAACCTCAGGCCGATTCGGGCCGTTTCAATTAGCAGGAACCTCTCGGAAGAGGCCATTCCGAGCATACTCGTACATATGTATGCAAAATGTACAATTTGCTCGGCCGGCGAGAACATTGGGCTGGAAAAAACTGTTGGCCAATATCCTGGCGGAAATTAATGTTGCTGTGGCAAGCACAATGCCGGCAGGAGGGGCCGGAAAGTGGGACAGAAAAAAAAATAAACAAGAAAGGAAGCTAACTTCGGCACACCGAAGTTTGTATACCCTTGCAGATTGGTTTTGATATTTATATTATTACTTAAAATGTACTTATTTTCTTTGCAGTTTGACAGTTACAGTTTTACACTCCCAGCTTTAC
>JAEIIJ010017822.1:0-57733 GCA_018904815.1 Drosophila ogumai | reverse complement strand
TCACTGCGTTGCAAACTTCTGACTGAAATTATAATACCCTGCAAGGGTATAAAAATGTAGGGACCTTTTAAACAAAATTTTATTAATACTTTTCGATAAAATATGGTTTCAAATAATTTTTAAAATTAAATAGCTACAGAAATTAGGGGAAAGGAAATAGTTAGATGTATAAAACCATGATTTAATTTTCAAAAATTCTGTCTTTATATTTTTAATTATAAATATATATAACTTAAATCAACGTTAATCCAATAATTAGTGAAAAATATTAATCGCTAATTACATAAGGTTTTTTTATTATTATTTTTTATATACTACTTAAAGCTAAATAAAATCTGTTTAATCAATGAAAAAACATTTATTTTCCGTAGTGTATACGATATTGAGGACTCCAACGATGGCAACGGCAACGAACGCGTTTTGTGCGTGTTAAAGCACACAAGGAATATAAAAAAAAAAGAAAATATGAAAATATCCCTGCAGCTTAAAGGCGGGGAAAACGGGCAACTCCCGGCCTGCCTGCCCCAGCACTTTACCACTTTTTATGCCTGGCGATAAATTAAAATTTTTATTAACATACTTTCTCCAGGGCAGGAGAATAGAGGCAAGAAGTGCTGGAAAGCAGGAGTCGCGGACCAAAAATGTCAACTTGTCCGGTACTTGTCGGGCGATGCCCGGCCAGCAGCGTGGAAAAAGTGGAGGACTCTTTATGACTTTTGCAAACGCACGCTGAAACTGACCCCACGCCGCCATCACTGCCACCATAGCCTCTGGCTGGAGCAGCCTTTACAATTATAATACGTTGACGCAGGAGCAGCAGCCCCAGGAAGTGCATCCAACTCCGGGAGAGGAGGCTAGAAGGATGACGATGGGGCCTAGGTGCCGACTGAGTCTCTAGCCCACCGCATTATCTATGCATTATTGTGGCTCGGCCATTGGCCATCTGCCCGGCTGCCGTCTCAGCAGAAAGTAATATTCTATTAAATTATGTATACGCTTTTGTTGGCGGATTTTGTAAAGTGAATATTTCACTTGTCGAGCTCAAGGGGGATGCAGAAGCAGCAGCAGGAGGAGCGTTTGTAAAATTTAATAAGATTGAAAAGCCAATGGGATTTTTTAGTTGTATATTGGATAAGCATGGAAAGAGATTGAAGTCAAGTTTTTTTGTATAATTTGTCAAGAGAAAACTATTATTAAAACAGTTTTTCTACTTTACCCAAAGGAATTGTTAAAAATGGACTGTTTGCATTGGTTATGTTTATAATTATTATTTATTATACAGAGAGATATACATACGTATACGTAATGCCGTAAAAAAAAAAACCAAAATACGTATACGTAATGTCGCAACTACAAAAAAAAAACGTATATGCTATGCTGTATTTATTTTATGCGCATTTAATTAAATATTAAATTAACCATGCATAATTTCGATCTGGTGCTTAAAGCGTGGACAATGGTCGTAAATGCTGAATGCGATTGCAAAGCCCCGTGTTAAGTCCCCTACCTAAAGGACTCGACGGAAAATCCTTGGAATGGCACGTAGACAAACACCCCCCTCCCGTGCGGGTGCAATGCGTCGGAATGCAAATATTTTCCACTATAATTGAAGCGCGACAAATGCGAATTGTGAGCGAATGTGATTGCGGGGCTCAGGCGACTCTCAATGGGTTGGATGGATGGATGGTCGATCGGTTGAGAGGGCCTTCGCAAAAAGGGGTAAAAGAACACGTATTTAATGCACATGCAATGCAATCATCCAATTTCGCATGCAAACAAAAAACCATTTGTCCCATTTAAGAGGCAAGGCAACATTTACAAAATTGATTTTAAATTGGAAAAAAATATATGTATGTGTATATAGTAAATACGAAAAATGTCAGGCATGCTTATAATTGCAGCTGTTCGGCTCGAAAAATACATTAATGCGTGCAAGTAAAATAATTACAGCGCAGTAAATTGCAATTGCGGAGAGAAGAGCAGGGAAATCGAACAATTGTCGCACATTAACCGCAGATGCGTTCTGGTCAAGGATGAACAGGGATAATAAATGGGGCCGGATGGATGGGCGGGTGGGCGTGTAGCCCGGATTATGAATGGGTTCATCGATCCCCGGGTGAATGACAATTCCGGTTCACTTATTTTACTTCGGGCCACAGCCAAATTAAGCAAGACAAAGGAAGTCCACAGCTTAATACTTCCTCCCCTTAGCCTTCCCCTGTGAATTTATCGTTTATCGGTGTTTGTCCGAGGCTGCAGCTACAAGAGCCGGAAATTGAAATTGCAATTTCCACTTAAGGCCCAGGAGAACTGTTATTATAACGGATAAATATTTAAATCATTATGGAAATGGGCTGATAATGGATAAACAATTTTTTCAGGAAAGTTATGTAAGCATTAATTATGAGGTATTAATTTTGAGGGGAAATTTATTGCTCAATGTTAAACTTCGAGACTATTTTCATATTTATTCGTAAATATTTCTAAATGGTTTTTAAATTAAGTAACAGCCATTTTAATTGAGCTTATTAACTTCGTTAGTAAAATAACAGCTTCAGAAATACCAACATTTTAACATCATATCTACAAAAATATATCTGAACCTCAAAAGATTTTTTTAGATATTTTTAAACACCTTTTTAATTTCGTAATAATTTCTGCTTCAATTCAGTCCTAACTTTGAAAGGAAATTCTACTTCTCAATAAGTCTATTCGAAGGTATATTCTTTGTTATTCGCCCGGCCTTGAAAATCAGAATTCGACGTAAGTTAAATATTTTAATTTTCTCAATTTAAAATCCCCTTGTAAAAGAAGTTATCCCCATTGTCACCGATTTAACACTTAAAAGACTTCATATGATCGGTAGTTTTAACTTTACGATCCTTATTTGCACATTCACACCAAAAATATGGCCAAGACACTTGGTTTACCCAAGGTATTTTTCCCGAATTTTCTTGCTAGCTTCGCCTTAGGCTCCGCCGTTTATTGCCAGCACTTTTCTTTTATGTCAACTCACCAGACACAAGAGTTGATGAATTTGGTCGCTTGGCAGGATAGGCGACCTCGCACACTCACACACGCACGACAGCGGAACTTGGTGTTGGTGTTGGTGTACTGTTGTTTTGGTGTGTTTATTGCGGAGCGCGCCAAAAAGTATGCAATGCGAACTGTGAGTCTTGTTCGGTTTCCGGCTGACGACTACTGACGACTGACGACTGACGAATGGTGTGCTGATGCTTGATGCCCGAGGGCTGATGGCTGGTAATGTGATTAGTTGGGCCTCGTCTATCGATGCTAGTGCGCTGCCACTGTGTGCGGGAAATTTTAATTTAATTATGTCGCTCTCGTTTCAATTACGAAAAACCGCTCGCAGCGCAGACACGCACTAATAAACAAAGGCCAACAACAATAACCGAACGGAAAGGCGAAAAGAAAACTAAAGAAAATGTGTCGAAACGAACCAGCGATAGTGTTTGCTCTACTCCTCGTCTTCCCGTGTCCTCCTGGCTTTTCCGCTTTTCCGCTGCTGCTGAAGTGCTGGCAATCGAATGCAACTGCCTTCCACAAGCGACTGAAACGTGCTGCATACGCCAAGGCGCTCCGTGAGCAGTGAGGAACGAGTGGAACTGGACTGCACCCTCGCTTTGAGTGAGTTTCGAGTGCAACGTTTGTGGGGAAACGAGTGAAAAGTGCTGTGAAAAGGGGGCAACACCTGTGCAGAGAGAAAATATAACAAAAATAAGAAATTCGTTAAAAATGTGTCCTAAATAATGTAATAAAAATTAAATATATTTTTCTATTATTTTGTAGCATAGTTTAAGACTAAATAAAAGTGTTTATACTTCATATTTAATTTAAAAACAGAATTTAATAAATAAAATTTGTGGCCTTTTTTTACGTTAAAACTTTGCCCAAAATGTTCTCTGTGTCCTATGGTAAAAGTGGTAAAAGAAATTAGGAGGAACGTTAGGGGTCTTCGAACGGTCGGCCCTTTCTTTCCTTATCGCCCCGAAACGGACAGTGGAAATTTTAATTGGGTTTGCCCAACTTGCAGAGCACAATTCAATTGAACCCAGCCAGGCCGCATGGAGCTCATTAAGCTAGAGAGGGTTGGAAATTATATCGAAAGGCCATAAAGTTCTAATGATTGCCACAGGGCACTTTTGGGGTAGTTTCGCCACTTGCATGGCCCTTTTGGGCCGTAAACATACATCAAGACCAATTATTTTTGGGAAACATATATCATTAGGATCTAAACCGGCAAGGTAACGTAATAAAACTGTTATTTAACACGAAACATAATTGTAAAATCAAAAACTATAGAAATAGAGCCAAGGAGTTGCTAAGACAATCATAAAAATTTGTAATAACACCATTCACTGGGACAGGGCATCTGGGCATCATCAGCCGCTGACACAGAAACACTTTTACCCGCTGCACTTTGTGAAATGATTCCAGCCAACATTACCTGAAAACGCTCCCAGAAGGCATCACTCTCCGTCCGTTGACTGCCATCCGGCGAAGGGGGAAAGGCTGACACTGCTTAAGGGCGCACCAAGGGCGCCTTAACACCGAATCCCGACCCCCTCAATCCCGGCCAGAAGCCCCTGACAGTGTCTGGCACTCGTTCACGGACTCCGGCGCTGACTTCTACGCCATGTAGCAGGTGTTTCCATTAACATCAGGACAATAAAGGCGGCGCACGCACTGCAATATGCAACAGTTGCAGACACGCAGGAAAGCAGCCCTGGAAAGGGACGCTGCATATTTGTAGGTAGTTGTGTGTAATCTATCCATGAACGTCGCTTCCGTTTTGCATTTTATATGCTTAACGCATCGTTTGGTCGGCGCAAATTGAGTTTCAGTGTTGATGCAATATCTGCTCCCGGACGGATGAATGGATAGGTGGATGGATGGATGGATGGCTGGCTGGATGAATGGATAGTTGGATGGATGGCTGGGATATATCCTTTGGCACCGGCACCGTGCTATTGATGCTTCCATCGATTGCGAATGCCGTTTGGCAGCAGCCTTCATCCTTTATCCCTTGTATCCTTCATCCACTTTGCGGCTTTAAGCGTGCACGAGCGCAAGCAACGAGCCAATTAAAACTTTTAGCCTGACAACTTAATTAGCAAAATGCTCCAATTATGCGATTGTCATAAGACCACTGACAGTGAGGATGCACAGAGAAATCAGAACGGTAGCTGAACAACTGTAATCCTCTGATGAAGAACCGATTTTAATTATCACACTTTGCGGCAGCGAATTAATAGAAGAAGATAATTGCAGAAGTAAAACAGTAGTAAATTAAGTAAAAAGGTAATTAAATAATATTGTGAGCTATTTTAGTATGTATTTATAAAATTGGCAAACCGCCTCAATCTTAATAAATTAAATTCAAAAATCAATTCTGACCTTCATTTTTCTGGGATTTAAAAATATTAATCTCAAAGCGATATACGGAAGTGAAATCACTTAAAAAAGTGAAAAGTAAAAAAGTACAAAATTTTAGACACATTTCAAAGGATGTCTGAACCATAGCCATATCTGTAGCACTTTAATGGACTTAAAAACGTTTTCCTACAATTTTAACACCCTCTTCAATGGTATTAACAAACATTTTCTGGAAATGGTGATTCGGTTCTGCCTTTTTGTAGAGAGAGAGTGTGAGAGCAAGAAGCGTAGGCAAACTATCAAGTGCAGAGCCTCCGATGCGTATTATTTTCAAATGCCTCACGCAGGATGTGTCCCCGTTTCGAGCAGGAGCCACGCCCCATACCTCCCCCAACCACTGCCGCTGGCGGAAGCCACCGAAATGCTGACAAAAATGCTTTTGATTTGTGTGCCACTCCCACACCTCCCACACACACACTCGGTCTTATTAGAATCCTGCGACTGTGTGCGCGTCAAAGTGCAACTAGCAGGGAAAGAGATAGCAAACAGCAAACAATGGAGAGAGAAATGCAATTTATGCGTGCGGAGGCGAGGAAAGAGGCAGGGAGGCGGCTAATAGGATTGCGGCTGTAATTTTTGCGAGCCCCTCGTTTATGGCCATCTTAAATAAGCAGCCAGTTCGTTGTTGCCTGAAATTAAGGTCACCAAGTTCGATATTTAAGACATTTTACTTAAGTCTTCTTAAAAAGTAATACTGAATGAAAGTTAACGTAAAAGTTGAAAGTATTTGAACAATAAAGAAAGAAAGATTTTATGGGGTTTTATACTTATAAAAATATTACCAAGTTTCGTTTAAAAAAAATGTTGTAAATTAATTTGCGATGTGCCTTTCACCGTGGCAGCTCCATGCGTACTGAATATAGATTTCAAAATAACGGCCATTGGCCAAGTCTTATCAAAAGCCTCTTCATCATATCGGCCATATCAGGATTGTGGTCTTATGGGGTTAATGGGCTTCCCCATAACCTGGAGAATAAGGCTGCATCAGCAGAAAGCAGTTAAAACGCCTTGTCACACTGAGAGAGCTCAAGGGAACCGTAAATTCTGTACCCTTAGAAACTCGAATGACACCCTAACCTACCTCAATCGTTATCACTACGTCGAGTGGCTTTGAGATAGTGTAATCACCTGTTAGAGTGGTGAAATGCTTGGCCCCACGCAGCTATTGGGACTCCCTCCTAACGACTATAAATCGGTTAGTCTCGATTCGACTCGCTAGAAGCACGGACAGAGCTAGCAAAATGATCGGAATTCTGCTGCTGATCGGGGCCGTGACCCTTCTGTATGTTTACATTAAGTGGACATTCAGCTATTGGGACCGCAAGGGTTTTCCCTCGGCGGGTGCCACCATTCCCTTTGGTGTCCTGGACTCCGTGCGGCAGGGAAAGCGATCCTTCGGCATGGCGATTTACGACCTGTACAACTCTACGAAGGAGCCGGTGATCGGGATGTATCTCACCATTAGACCAGCCCTGTTGGTCCGGGACGCCCAACTGGCCCACGATATGCTCGTCAAGGATTTTGCCAGCTTCCACGATCGCGGCGTTTACGTGGACGAGGAGAATGACCCGATATCGGCGGGCCTATTCTCACTAGAAGGAGCCAGCTGGAAGAATCTGCGCACCAAGCTCTCACCTTCCTTCACCTCCGGCAAGCTGAAGGCCATGTTTGAGACCTCCGATGCAGTCGGCGATAAGTTGGTAGCCCACTTGAAGAAGCAACTGCCCGAGTCCGGGAGCCAGGAGGTGGAGCTGAAGAGCCTCACGTCGACGTAAGTACGACTGTCGCTGGAAAACCTGATAAGATTAACGAATTGTTTTGTTCAAGATATTTTGTTGGCAAAACAAATGAGATAAGCAGCTTTAGATATGATCATAATCTAATCACAATCAATATCTAAAATATAAATAAATACTTAAAGCTGCACTTAATTTGCCTCCACCAGGTATGCCGTGGATATAATTGCCTCGACTATTTTTGGACTGGATGTGGACAGTTTTGCAGATCCCAAAAACGAATTTTTCCAAATTAGTAAATTAATTAATCGCAACAATTTCACAGACATTGTTCGCGGGGCATCTGGATTCCTTTATCCAGCGTAAGTTTATTATTTGAAATCCTCAAAAATAAAAATATTTAAGCAAATGTCTTTCTTTCCCAGCTTGGAGAAGTTCTTCGTGAAAATCGGATGGACACAGGAAGCAATTGAAAGGATGAGCTAACTATCCAATCGCACCGTAGATCTCAGGGAGAAGAACAACATTGTTCGTAAGGATCTGCTGCAACTCCTCCTGCAGCTGCGCAATCAGGGAAAAATCAGCACTGATGATACCGTGTGGACAGCGGAAAGCTTAAAGCATGGTGCAAAGTCCATGTCCAAGGACCTTATTGCCGGGCAACTATTCCTCTTTTACGCCGCTGGATTCGAAACCACGGCCAGCACCACTTCATTCACTCTTTACGAGCTCACCCAACACCCGGAGGCGATGGCCAAGGCGCAGGAGGATGTGCGCCAAGCCATCGAGAAGCACGGCGGTCTGACCTACGATGCCATTTCGGACATGAAATACTTAGAAGCCTGCGTGATGGGTAAAGGCAGTCGCCAATGGAGCTTCACTAAAAATGGTTTAATAAAACTACATCTTTATTTCTGCAGAAACCGCCCGCAAATATCCTGCTCTGCCTATCCTGAATCGGGTCTGCACGCAGGATTATCCAGTGCCGGATAGCAAACTGGTGATCAAGAAGGGCACACCCATTGTGATATCCCTGATAGGAATGCACCGGGACCCGGAATACTTCCCCGATCCACTCACTTATCAGCCAGAACGCTATTTGGATGAGAACAAGAACTTTAGGCAAGCTGCGTATATGCCCTTTGGGGAGGGTCCTCGCCACTGCATAGGTAAGAATCCGATCGGGAATTGTAGTATAAACATATAAATAAACATAAATTTTGCAATTTTCTAGGCCTGCGCATGGGAAAGGTGAATGTGAAGATAGCCATAGCCAAGATTCTGTCCAATTTCGACCTGGAAATTCGAAAGGAGAAGCGCGAAATCGAGTTCGGTGCGAATGGAGTAACCCTGATGCCCAAGGAGGGAGTGCCTGTGCGGATCTCCCGAAAAAAGTAGGCTAAGGTTACCCTTAAACGCAAAGTTTATCTAGCAAATAGCGTAATTTTTGTAAAAACTATCAATTCCGCTAGGCATGTGATAAGCAAAGCCATCTACTTAAAAAATAAACAAATAAATCATCCAAGCAATGATTACAAGTCTTTTAAATACTAACGATAAGGGAAGCTGAAATATAGTTCCATTTAACTGTGTTCATTTAACTGATCTTGAAGCCTAGACACTTAAAACTTAATAATAATCCGAAACAGAAAGAAACAAACGTTGGCCTTGCCAGATCGTTTTCTACCCATCACAATCGGTTGTGCTGCCACCCCCAGAAACATCGCTTGCTATCGATAGTCCACTGATAAATTTGTCATTCAACGATAACAACCTCTGGTCACACTGACAGGTGACGCTTAAATTTAAGCGGAAAAACTCGAAAAAAGCAACAAAAATCAGACGCTACCACGAAAACAAGGCAATATCCATTTAAATATCAGACTTAATTCGAGAAACTCATAGCTACCGCCGCCGCCAAGATGCCGCGCACCAAGATACCAAAGAACTCGAAGCGCAATCGCGAGGTGGCCAACCGCGAGGAGAAAGTGCGTCTGTACGAACTGAAAATGGACTCGCGCCTGATCAGCATCGACTCCCTGGAGTCCAAGTACCTGGCCGCCGTCGACAGCCAGGTGAAGACGCTGCTCGGCCAGGTGCAGCGGGAACTGGCCGGCATGAAAGTGCCCGAGATGTTGCAATTGTTCGCCGAGCTGGACCACTTCAGTGACTACAAGGCCAGCGATCAGACGCAGCTGCTTGCCTCCATGTCTATGAGCTGCAACACCACCGATGGACATGCCGCTGGCGCCGTCACAGCCGTTGGAAGTCGCAATGATGAAGGTAGGTACGGGGATTAGTAAGCCAGTCTGGATTTTTTGTTTTGTAACCACTCTAGAGGGAGGGAAGGGGCCGTAACTTAACCCTTGGCCACCAAAGGCACTTCCATTCGCCCTTTTAATTTTACTTGCAACTGGTGTCCGGCTTTGTGACTAACTCAACTTTGCTTTCTAACACCGCACACACATCGCACTTTTCACACTGCACCACCATTTCCACACATCCCGTGCCGGTCACTGTATATCTAGGCTACCTTACAGAGGACAGCAGCCTTGGGGCTAGCGGTGGCAGTATCCTGGCACCCCTAACCGGCTCGCTGCTGCGCTCCACGAAGGCCATGCGTACGCCCGGACCGCTGCACTCGGCCAGGGCTCGCCGTGCACGCCGCAGTCAATCGGCTTGCGGGGATCTCAATATCCTCCATTCGGCCAAGCCGCCGCCAATTTCCAGCGCGGCAACAGGAGGAACTCGCCATTCGCGCAGCAAAATGCGTACACCGATGGCTTCGCGCACAAAGGCCTTCAGTGCCGATCGCACTCCACTGGCACAGAAGCAAACGCGGGCGGGATCGCCCACGACTCCGCCAATGGCATTTCTACGCTATCCAAAGCCCGGCGAGGTGGCACTCTCCAAGTTCGGTAGCCCCATGGTGGCTCAAGTGTAAGTATTTGGCTGATATACACCAGGAGACCTGTATTAATTGCGTACTCTTTTGTGGTTGTTAGGATGCCAGACAAGTTCGCCAATGTGAACATACCCATACGAAACGGAGTGCTCAGCCTGAGGCCCAAGAAACTGGATGCCGGCGAGGTGGAGCTGAATCTGCTGGAGAATCTGGACGAGGACACCTATAACCAAATAAAAACGCTGCACGAGAATTTGCAAATGATTGTGCATAAGGCCAGCCAGGCGGGATTCAAATAGTTGCCAATCATAAATCCTTATTTCTAGGATATAACTCTATATCATATATACATTTTATTTTAGTATGTTTCGTTTAAGTTCAGTTTTTCATATTTCTCGCATAGTTCAAGTGTATTTTCGTTTATTTCAATGTACTTTCTGTATGCCATAAGATTTAATACAAGTTCAAAATACAATGATCATTCATGTGACAGAGATCAAAGTTCTAGAATTTAGAGCGAGCCTTTGTAGATGTAAGGTTCATAAGGAAATCCACTATAACTTGTTCTTACAGCCAAGTTAACTTGAATAAAACAATATTTTATATTCACACAATTTGCGCCTCGATTTGCACATTTTGTTAGTATCAAAATGCCATCTAGCTCGATAGACTGAACTGCTTTCAACTGATGTTTTTTTTTTTTACGAGTGTTCAAGCTTCGGCTTACCAAAGATTGTAGTTTTTATTTATTTTCAATTATGCATGATGTTATTTTTGTTGAATTTCATTTATACCAAATCAATGCAATATCAGCATCTGGAATTCTTCGAAAAAGGGTAACGGGTCAGGCCAAAAGGTAAGACTGATTTTTCAGTATTATCTCTACCAGCTTATAAGCCACAATGGTATAAATTGCACTGACTGCAGCTTTAGTTTTATTTCAATTTAAGTCGTAGCTCTGACAACTACAATTTTTACAGCAGGAGTTCATAATTAACGATGAAGCTGCTTCTCTTCATGTTTGCGTTGCTCGCTTTTGTGACTAGTTCAATGGCTCTGAAAAATGATATGTGATACTATACTTATGTATCTTTATAACCTAGACTGAATCGAGATTTTATTAATTTATAGCAATCTGTGGCCAGCCTAGTTCATTCAATCAGAGCCGGTGCCTTGCTCTTTTACCCCGTTGGTCGTATATTCCCTCAAAGAATAAATGCGTCGAGTTTACCTATGGAGGCTGCGGTGGTAATGCCAATAATTTTGGTTCCTTTAAAGATTGCATAGATACTTGTGTGGAATAAAAACTGCTTTCAATTTGCATTTATTTTAATTTTAAATATATCCATGTAATTTGTATTTTTATTAATTTTTTTATTTTTGTTTCCCTGGTAATTCCAAAACTTTTAAATATAGCTTGGTTTCATCCTTAAATAAAACGATTTTTTCGATATTGAACAATCTGTAATTTATAGATTTAGATTCCCGTGTCTTCATTCCCATGGGAAATATCTCTCACTCCTGATAGCCTTAGTTCAAATTTGAATTCCCCGGAATTCAGCTACAGCAAAAAAAAAACTTTTCTTATCGCACTTTGTGCCGAGAGATCACTCTGAGATGGGTATATGTATAAATTGCTATAGAACGCAGACTCCAGTTGTGTTTTTAACAGTGGGAAGCATGCTTCGACTGACGGCAATTGTTACGATCCTGTGCCTGGCTCTTCTTGGGGTCCAGGCTACCAAATTCTGTGGCAGAAATCGCAAGAGGCAGTGTGTCCCGCATCATCTGTGCAACATGGGCTTCAAAGACGAAGGACCTGTCCTGGACTTTGAAAAGCTGCGGACTGGCAACCAGGGATGTGCCTCCACGGAAGCGTGCTGTCCAGCCAATAAAATAGTAATGTTCAGATAACCAAATATCACCTCAAAAGTATCTTAAGAGTGCTAACATTCAATTATAGTTGCAGGAAAAGGAGGATAACTCTTGGATGAACCCATCAAAGAAAACCGAATGCGGCCAAGTGAACTCAAAGGGTATAACCTTCAACATGCAGTCGGCTAATGGCTTCGCTCAGGAGAACGAGTTCCCCTGGATGACTGCCGTGCTGCAGATGAACGGTTCGTACTTGGGCGGTGGTTCCTTGGTCGCCTTTGATGTGGTGCTCACCGCTAGTCATATAACCAGCGACTTTGAAAGCGGTGACCTCGTGGTGCGCGCAGGCGAATGGGACTTTGTCGCTGATTCTGAAAAGTTCTCCCATGTGGACGTAGGAGTCCGGATGATCGTGCGCCATCCCTCGTTCGATCGGTCAACTGGGGCCAACAATATTGCCCTGTTGTTCCTCGAGAAACCCCTCGATGCATCGCGTCACATTGGCCTCATTTGCCTGCCGGCGAGAAACCAAAACTTTGACGGACGACAGTGCAGCGTCAGTGGTTGGGGCAAGGATGCCATCGAGCAAAACTCCTACATGAAAATCATGAAAAAGGTGGATCTGCCAATCGTTAACTCCTGCACCTGCGAAGCACTGCTGAGGCCCCTACAAAGCCCCAACTTCCGGCTCCACGACAGCCTGCTGTGTGCTGGCGGTGAGAGGGGCAAGGATGCATGCAAAGGTGACGGTGGCTCCCCGCTCGCCTGTCCGCTCCAAAGCGATCCCAACCGATTTGAGCAGGCTGGCATCGTGAACTGGGGCATGGGCTGCGGAAAGGCGAACACTCCGGCCGTGTACACCGACGTGGCGAAGTTTCGCACTTGGATTGACGAACAGATCAAAGCCCACTCTAATGCTATGGTTGAATTTGATGATGATGAGGAGGATGATGTTGGGGAGAATGACAGCCCCGATGACTCGTCCACTCAAAATAGGTTCTGGCCTACAGAAACACAGCACAATCCCCCAAAGGTAACAATGAAGGTATTCAAAAGCTAATAAGTCCGTATATTTGTCTTGTAACTTCCCTAAACTAAATAGAAATAAACTTGTTCTTATATCCTTTTAAAGTTGTAGTTATATTCTTATAATTTATTTAAAAGAGAGCTGGGCTACACAAAATCGAAATTTGTATACTATAGCATGGAAATAAAAGAACACGTATGTAAAATGATATTTAACTTCTTGGAAATAATGATTGGTGACTATAGATGCTGCTGATAGGAATTAAGAAAAATAATGCATTGGAGTTCCAAGAATTGAGATCAGCCGTGACACCGAGCCCCAAAATTGATAACTACATACATACATATATATTAGCCATAAAAAAAAAAGATTATGGAGAAAAGCACGAATCTGTTAGGAGGAAAGTCTGGCATATTTAATTAATAATTCTGTAGCCAAGGTCCTAGTTCGTCAAAGTCATAAAAGATTGTTGGACCTAAGCAGAGTGCAGTTGATGCTACTTTGCTTGTACATAGCAGGTAAAGCATGTAAAAAGCGGAAGAGATCTTTTTTCTTCGACAGGATCCCCTTCCTTTGAGCTGAGAATAAAAAACAAAGCTATGATAATATTATTACGCTTATTTCGTTAATATTTTATTTAGTCTTTTTCATTTTCTCATTTTCAATTTTTTTGTTCAGTTGTTAAACATTAAGTGAACGTGTCTGTTGTTCTTGTTGCTGTATGCTGCAGTTCGCTTGCATTTTCTTGTATAATTAATTAATAAATTTAATTACCTTTATATATATATATGTCGACTTTTAAGTACAAACAATAGCGTACAGAATTTCGTCTCGATTCATATTAAATTTAATTGTTTTAACATTTTGCTATTGTGTGGCAAGTGTGTGTGTGTCTGTGAAAATTCTCAATTATTCTTGTTTAGTACTTAGTTAAACTAAAGTATTTTGTGTTTCCCTTCAAATGTAAATTCAATTGAAACTTCCCTTCGCTTCCTATCATTTATGTGAATCCTTAGACAAACGTTACATTTACACATATACAGAGTTTAATTTATAAATTATCATTAATCTTGAATGTGTTTAAGTGTGAAATTTAGCTTTTACTAATCTTTTTGTTCAGTTTTTCTTGGTTTCCTATTTAATGTGAAATGCAAAGGTGTATGTATATGAGTCGAGGGATCGTGTAATATCGTATATATAGTGACAGTTATAGCTACATAAAAATACAGTACATAGCAAAAAGGTACATATATGGAGACTTAAAGTATAGATTCGTTTTTTTACTGATTTACATAATATGTACGTGGAAACAAAGACAACACATGTGACAGACAGGGACAATCAATCGATACAGATACATGTAAACAGTGACAGTGACAGTGAACGAACAGTGACAGGTGACAACAACATAACACTCAGATTTGTAACATTCATTAGGGTCATAGATTTGGGGCTTATGGTTTGTGTTCGGATATATTAAACATTTCAACTGAATAGCAAACTTCAATAGCCAAAAAAAAACAGTAATAATAATCGAAATTGTTAAGAATAAGTTTAAAAACAATTTTCAGTTTACTTCAGTACAGTCTTCCCTCCAAATCACGAAATATTTGTTAAGTATATAAGTGGTTGTATATGCATAAAATAAGGGTTTGATGCCTAAACCATATAAAATCCATATTTGACAATTTGAACTGAAGTTGCCTGCTCCAAAAGTCCAGCCTAATGCTCAGCCCTTAGTTGGCGAAACTAACCTATAATTAAACTTCTGTTTCGGTTCCTACCAGCGTTCCCTGAACGCATCTCTAACTACACTTATCCCTTCCAACGCGACCCACCTAGCAGTTTTTCGCACTTTTTTTAACTCTCTTTGTAACACAGCCAATCAACAATGCCCTCCTCCTCCTCCTTCCAGCCAACCGACTTTCTTGTACCAATTTTTGTATACAGACTGAAGACGAAATAATACAAATGTTGGGTAATCAGAGTTGAGTGTTCCATATTCTGGGTGAGATTTGTATGCTATATATTGCTCTCGGTTCTGCTTTGTGGTTCTATTTTTGCTGTCGTACAAATATCTACTCGTTTTTATACAAAATTGTGCTATTTTTCGCTATTCCCTTTCGTTTAAAACTATTTGTTTTGAGGCTGTTGTTTAGAATTCGTTATAACTTTTAAATGCTAGTTAATATATTTCATTTGTTATGTTTTTTGGGCACTACTCATTGCGGTTCAGGGCATCTTGTTTTGTTTTGTTTTGTTGTATTTAGTAAATAGTATTTTGTATTTTGTAATATTAAGTTTAACAAATCTTTGTAGGCTTTATGCACGGGTACAGGGCGTTGCATTATATTTGTTTTGTCTTCCTTTTTTTCCGGCTACAATAGGTATTATTATAATCGTCAGAGTGTGATTTGGTACAAATTTTATGGTACTAGGTTGCAAATATAATATTGAATTGTACAAATACACAGAGAAAAAAACGTCCTACTTGTCTCAGCAGATGTGCCCAAAGAAACCAATTTAGCTCCACTTAGCCAGAGCCCAGGGGGAGCTGGTAAATTAATAAATTAATTCTTAGATGCTGGGTATGTACAGAGATGTGTATGCATGAATTTACATATATTTTAAGTGCGTCGTGTTAACAGAATAGCTTACCGAATCTTAAGTAGTTCTTATCAAAATTAAGTCCGCTTTTCATTTACGTAAGTATCTGTGGCATAGAGCTAGAGTGTGTTAGCATTAAGTGTGTGTTTGCTAAGCTATTTCCTTAATTCATCCATGAAGTTTATACCGTTTGTAAATATTCTTGTTTACCTTTAAATATATATATATATATTCGAAATAATCGGCTATATTTCGTTATGCTTATAAATTAATTAATTTCATTAAATGCTTAAATTCATTAATGCACTTTATATGTACTTTTTGTGTTGCTGTGTGTGTGAAATTTGCTATATCCTTACCCCATATAAATATATATATATTTATGAATAACTTGCATTAAAACTATGTTATATGAAGGTGTATATATAACGCTAAATGCAGTATACTTGTGTATATTCATTTGTCATACTTATACTTTCCTGGTTTGAGGTCTTGTCAGTATAAAAACTAAGGGGAGAGCGACGAGCCCGACTTCGTTTTTTTTTCTTTTTACGAAGTATTACTTTGAAAGTGTAAGTTAAGATGTAGCCTTTTAAATGAAAACTAAACCCTAAGCTAATTATTTATATGAGACAATTGTAATTTAGCTAGCAGCGTCTTAAAATTAATTTCTTCCATGGTTTTCTAAGTATTAAGAACCATTTTCGTTATTTTTTATTATTTTTAATTAGGTTAATTAATTCGGTTAATTATATTCTTATAAATTTGTATTTCTATCATACTTTCTTTTTGAACTTAACGAGAGGTATTTCTATTTTCCCAAGTTTTAATATCGCCTTTTTCTGTATTTTCCCATTATTTGTGTGGTTTGTCGTTGTTTTAATTGGGGGTCTCCTTTCAGAACTGTTTAAAACAATTAGAAAAGTAAAGTAAATAAAAACAATACAGCTTTAAATATATATATTGTAGGTAAATTTTTATTTAGGGCTTTGCAGTTTAAACAGTAATTTAATAAAATTATAAACTAAATTTATATCAATAATATTTGTATAGCATTTGTATCGTTTCTTCTTTAAAATAATATTTATAACGATTGAACCCAACTTAATAGACTTAAAAGATTTAAACAAAATCAAAAATCAATAAAAAATTACACAATAGAAAACGTGAGAAACGTTTTTGCGTTCCCAGAAATTGTTTTTTAATTACACACAAGAATGCGTGTGGTGTGTACATGCCAATGTGTTATATATTTAGTGTATAATATTTATTTCATAATAATAAAAATGGTTACGAATTACAAATTAGTTTAAACAAAACCTGTAAAATAGCCTTCACATGAAATTGCAACGCCGACTTTGCTTTGCGCGCTTTGCTTTCTCGCTTTGATATAAAAAGTATTTTAAAGTAATTACAATATTTATTTAAAAACGAGCATTAACTAAATTACAAATTACATTTTAAGAAGCAAATTAATTAATAGTGAAATTATATGTACAGATATAGGGATTGTGGTTGTTGTTGTTGCTGCACTAAGCTTAGTCAAAGAGAAATGTTCGTGTCCAATCGGTAAGTGAAAATAAAAAACAATACAAATTTTCCAGAATGCATACAAATATGTTTAGAAGACAAACATATAGCAAAGCATAGATCGCGTCTTTGCCGCAACAAATAAGCAACATTTAGTATATAAAATTTAACAAATTATCACACTGAAAACAAATTCAACACTAATTTTAAATATACATTTGCCATACGCTGCTGTTGTTTGTGGTTTACATGGTTCCTCCTCCCCTCGAATATGGTATACATTATGTTATCGCTAGAGAATAGCCAACTCTGCTGCCTCTCCCATATGTGTTACAATAGTAATGCTACATATATATTTTTTAAATGTACATATATCAATTTAACAACACCCCGAAACGGCCAGCACTTATCGCATAACTAATTATGTTTTTCGCTTTGTTTCTCATTTCTTTTTCTTTTTTTTTTTTTTGTTTGTTTGTATATATAGCTCTTAGCGTTAAATTATCTGTATCTTTAAACGTAATAAATATGCTTTTTTTATCTGATTTTTTTCGTTTTCAGATTTTTGAAAATATTTAACTATAGCGTGTGTGTGTGTGTGTCTGGTATTTATATAATTTTTATGCAATTTCTTTTAGACGAGGTTCCCATTTTGCTTTAGAATTAATATTTGCTAGTATTATAAAATAAATATATTTAGGTATATATATTTTTTAAATAGTGCTGCTAATATTTTAAATTACATTTACATGCGTCGCCTTCTCGCAGACGCTCTTACACTTTATATCCTTTGATTTTCTATTGTGTGTGTCGCGTTACTTGGAGCCATAAATGCGTGGAAGCGTGCTCCCTGGGGGTCTGGCGTTAGGCACCTTAGGGTCACCTCGTAGCACTGCTGGTGAAGAAGTCAGCTGTGGGGGGAAAATGGAATTATTTACAGTTTTAGCTGTATAACTTTAATAAGAATAAATACTACTTACGCGTCTCGAAGCTGAAGCCCATCGTTGGATCTGGCGGCGTGTTGAGCATGGAGTTGCTGACGTTGCCGCTGCCCGTGGGCGTTAGGTTGCCCATCGCGTTTGTACTGTTGGCCACACCCCCAACCACACCGCCACCGCCGATGCCCGGTCCCTGCTGCAGCGGACTCTGCGGCGTCTGCCCGCGCTGCACCACTCCGCCTCCAACGCCGGCTCCGCCCGTGGCCGCCGCAGCCGCCTGCTGGGCCCGCACACTGACCACTGCTCTCAGCTCCTGCTTGACGAACTCAGAATTGGCATTGCCGCCGGCCACTCCGCCACCGCCATTGCCAGCTGGAAGAGTGGGAAAAAACGGTTATTGGCGACCATGCACAGTCCACAGACAGAGACAGGACTTAAGGCTAAGTTTTAGTCACATTTTTGGCTCAAAGGTCTAGACATAAAAACAAAACAAACACATACGATACATGGAACATAGAGTTGGCACACAGAAAATCGGGATCGGGAGATGGGGGGGGTTATACATATAGTATCAATAAACATAAAAATAGTCCTACAGACATAACCAATATTTAATTTTTAAAATATCAATTTTCTAGTTCTTAATTTTCTCTACTTTTTGATTTTTTGAATATATTTTTAGGAATATATATTTTTGGTTATCTTTAGGATCCCCTCTTACGACTTAATTGGGTGTACGGGGTTATGTTTTTTGGGGTGCAGCGCGCCAGCAACTATGTATTATTTTATGTGTATGTACAGCTCAACCGACTTGCCTTACGAGGGGCGGGAATATACATATACAGGTTATATACAATGATCGTACAGTTATACAGATATATAAATAGGCTTATGTGTGGGTTAGATTCGTAGACGTGTGTGATGTGTGGTGGGTTTTCCAGCTTAAATGTAGATGTTTTTTTTTATACTCTTGCAGAGGGTTTATAATTTCAGTCAGAAGTTAACGCAGTAAAGGAAAATCGGACGACTATATCATATAGCTATTATAGAAACGATCCAACTGCAAGGGTATACAAATTTCGGCGTGCCGAAGTTAGCTTCCTTTCTTGTTGTGAATTATGGTACAGAGAATAATGCGCCCAACAATTTCGAGTTTGCTTTACGATGCGTGGCCATTAAAATATTTATTTACACAGATTTCAAGGCAGGGTGATATTTATACAGCGATCTTGGCGTGAGTTGTTTGGATGAGTTTCAGGTGGAGATGCGAAATAGAGAGAAGAGCGCAGGGGCTTACCGGTCTGCACCCGACCATAGAAATCATTCGCCTGCTGCTGCTGCGGCTGGGACTGACCATAGCCACCGCCGTAGTTGCCACCGCCCCCGCCGCCGAGGCCAATGATGCCATTGCCGCCGCCACTGCCCATGCCGCCCACGCCCATCATGGCCGGGTGCGGATGCGGATGCGGCGACATGCTCAGGCCGTTCATCAGCTGCTGATGCTGCTGCTGCTGATGCTGTTGCTGCTGCTGCTGCTGGTTGCCGGCGGCGGATGAGCTATCGGTGTTGCTGTTGCCGCTGCTGCTGCTGATGCCCGGCGAGGAGCCAAAGCGTGGCGAGCCTGTTTTGGTTAAGCGGTTGTTTTGTTGGCTTTTCATTAAAACTACGTTCAGATCATCAACTGTTTGTGTGTGTGTGTGGTGTGTGTGTGTGTGTAAGCTGTTTCTTATGTTTTTGAATGTTTAGTATGTGGATTAAGGGGCGCTTGAGATTCCCATCCCTAGATGTAGCTCCCTCCTAAACTCAACTCCTAGCCACTCTACTACTCCTCTCTTAGGCTAAGAAGATTGCACTCCAGCTGTGCTGTGGACACTCACCTGGCAGATGTTGCGTAGCCTGCGGCACACTGCCCTGTCGCTGCAGTCGCTGCAACTGCTGCTGCTGGAACACATTGACATTGTTGCCGCCGTAAGGGGACTGAGGACCTCCAAAGCCATCCGGCGTGGTGGCCCCGCCACCGCCGCCCTGCCCCTGGAACGAGTTTTGGCGCTGGAGAGCTGCCGCTGCTGCTGCCGCCGGATTGCCGCCAACGGGTCCAACAGCTCCCGGGGAGTTCAGGCCGCGTCTCTGGTTCTGTTGGTATTGACGCGCATTGTACGGACTCACGCCCTGCAGCGCGGCCATGAAAAGGCGTTAATTGGCTGGACTTTTTTGAGGGGATTTGCCCGGATCTCAGACACTTACCTGCAACTGTGCAATGAGCATGGGATTGTGCTGCTGCAGCGTCCTTCCAGCATTGCCACCTGGACCTCCTCCTCCTCCTCCGACACCGCCGCCGCCAGCGCCACCGCCAGCTCCCCATTGCTGAGGACTGTTCTGCATGCCCGGCGACTGCATTCCCGAGTTGGAGCCGAAGGGCGTGTTGGAACGTCCCCCATCGCAAACCTGTTGCTGCTGCTGCTGCTGCTGCTGGTAGGCGAGTTGCTGCTGCTGGGCATTGTTCTGCTGCTGCTGCTGCTGCTGCGGAGACAAGCGCTGTCCAGGCTGCGGAAACTGTGGGGCATAGCCTGCGCAGGAGAACACAGAAAGTGGGTATTTAAAACCTCAAAACCCTGAAGCAAAGCTCACCTTGGTTGGGCTGCGGACTGTAGGGCGTGCTGCGACCCGGACTGAGTTGCTGCTGCATCAGCGTCTGAGCAAAGTTCGGGCTGAGCTGGGCGTCCGAGGGCAGGTTGGTGCGAGATAGGGACACATTGGGAGCCACCGTGGTATTGAGCAGCGAGCCAATGTTGTTCAGGCCCGCGTTCATGCCAGCTACAAAAAAAGGGAGGAGATGAGTTTGTGGTTTGGGATTTCCCCCTTTGTGAGCTTCTTTCCAATACTCACTGGCATTCTCCGGCACGAGCAGCTGCTGCTTCTGCTGCTGCTGCAGCAGTCGCTCCTTTTGCTGGGCTGCCGCCAGCTGCTGCTGGCGCATGTTGCGAAACTGCTGCTGGGCTGGCAACACCACTCCTCCGGGAGTGGCCACTGCATTCATGGGTCCTCGTCCGCGTGCTGGATACATCGGTGGCGGTCGCTGAAATCCCTGGTTGCTCTGCTGACTCCGTATGGCCTCCAGTCGCTGCATGAAGTGCTGGGTCTGCTGTTGCTGTTGCTGCTGCTGGTGCTGCGACTGCTGCTGCTGCTGCAGACCTAGCATGCCGGGATAGGCGGGCGGCTGCTGTTGGAGATGCTGCTGCTGCTGGCGCTGCTGGGCCACTTGCAGGGCCAAGAACTGTTGCTGCTGGTGTTGCTGGTGCTGGTGCTGCTGCTGCTGCTGCTGGCTCATCATCAGTTGCTGGCTCAGATCGTTGCCAAAGGCGGCCGACTCAACGTCTAGCATCAGCGATTTTTGGATATCGCTAATGGCCGAGGCCGCCGAGGGGGCGCTGGTCACGATGGGCGTGTCATCGGGATAGTACTCCATGACGCTGTCCAGCAGCTTGGACAACTCCGAGTCGCCGTCGCCCATAAGGACAGCCGCTGCCGCTGCCGCAGCCGCCGCAGCCGAAGTGGAGGCCGCTGTGGTAATTGAGGTAGTTGCTGTGGTCGCCAGTTGCTGTTGTTGGAAGGGCAGTTGCGGCGGCTGCAGCTGCTGTTGCTGCTGGCTGAGGTAGACATCGTTTGGCTGCTGGGAAGGATTGCTGGCGGCCTGTTGTTGCTGTTGCTGCTGCTGCTGCTGTTGCTGTTGCTGTTGCTGCAGCTGCTGCTGCTTTCGATTGCGATTGGCCGCCGCCTTGGGTCCGGTGCTTCCGGCGCTTATGAGGTTGCCGGGTGCGGCCAGAGTGTTGCTGGAGCTGGTGATATCCGGCAGCGTCTTCACCTGCAACGGCTGCTCGGGATTGGGTGCTTTGGGTGTCTTTGGCGGATTCTGCAGCAGCTGGGCCAGCATTTTGTTCTCCTTGCACAGCTTGCTGGGCTTGTCCTCTGACCGCTTGGCGGAAGGATCGTCGTCCGGCTCGTTGAGTGAACGCTTGCGACTCTGCGACGGATCGCTCTGGATCTTGAGCATGGCCTTGAGATCCTCGGTGCTCATGTTGCCGCCGGCATTGCCCCGATGCATGTCGGGATTCTTTAGCTGTCGCATCAGCTCGCTCGGGCGGGAGTTGTTCATAGAGCCAGAGCCACTGCCGCCGTTGCCATCGTCGTCCTCGGTCTTCTCGTTGAGCAACTGTTGATGGAAAGAGAGAGAGAAAAAGCTCAGTGAGCAAGGACTTTCTAGCTCTAAAGGATTATCTTACTCACCTTGAGCAACATGGGATTCTGCGAATTGCCGGCCTTGTGCAGCATGGAATTGGGGCCTCCTCCACGTCCCATGGCACCCATGGGTCCAAACATTCCCAGGCCTCCTCCAGGCTGGCCGCCCATCTTAAAGCTGCTGCCGCCGCCGAGCTTCTCCTCGTCGGTGCCCTCCGATTTGAAGTACTGAGAGTAAAAATAGTCTTAAAAATCAAAATAAAAACTGAGAAGTTCCACCTACCTTCTCTTCATCGCCGAGACCTCCTCCCAGACTGCTTGCCAGGCTCTGGGACTTGGTCAGCAGGTGACGCAGTCGTTCCGAGGACTCTTGCTGTTGCTGCTGCTGCTGCTGCTGCGGCGGCGTCTGCTGCTGCTGCTGGGAAAGGAGCAATCCTCCTACTCCATTGGGCAGGCCACCGCTTATTAAAGCATTGTTGCTGCTGCTCCCGCTGCTGTTGTTGCTGCCGCCCTGCTGCTGCTGCTGCTGCTGGACATCCTTCTCTGGCTTCACATCGGCCGCCTCGAAGGAATGAAAGTTGAAACCATAGTTGCCGCCGGCGCTGGCATTCGACTGCGGGGACGGCAGGCTGGCGGCGGAGTGCGAGGAGAGCTGATAGGGCGTGGCTGGCGAGGCGCAAACAGCCGGACTAAAGCCGTGACCGGAGGGAGGACGCGGCGTGCTAACTGGCGTGGCCACCGAGGCTCGCGAATTGGGCCGCGAATCTGTCCAGGCTCCCACCCCGCCGCTGGGATCAATGCCAAAAGAGGAATGTTCTGCAATGTCGAATTCGAAGGTGTCGCTGCCATAGAAGCTATGATCTCCGGGAGCCGGTGAGGCGGTGAACGCATTCACCAGCGCATTGGCCGACGAACTGGCTCCGGATCGCTGCTGCTGCTGTTGCTGCTGCTGTTGGAGACCGCTGCCGTTGATGATCGCGCTGCTCATCAAGGGACCGCCCACGCTCGTGGTCTGTGTGCTGTTACCGCCGCCGCCTTGCTGCCCGCCGCCCACAAGTCCGCCCAGCAGATGGGTGGGCAGCATGCCAGTGACCGCCGCCGGCGAAGACGAAGAACCCCCCGAACCTGGGCCCGTTACTCCATGGAGGCCGTCCATCGACAGATTGCTGAGCAGCGAGCTGGCCAGCGAGGGACCCGGCGACATGGCACAAAGCTGGCCCAAGCCCAGACCGCCGCCGTTGCCGCTGCCCGCTCCCGTATTGTTGCTGTTCATGTCGTTCTCCGAGTTGAGCAGCGTCTGAACGGACATGATGAAGTCACCCTCGCCGGGCGTCTGGTTGAGGAACAATCTCGAACTGGCCTTCACATGGACGTAGACATCGGGCGCTCCCAATCGCAAGCGAAATGGACGCGAAACCATATGGGAGCCGGCTCCAGCGCCCGGCGAATGGACACTGGCCGAGTCCTGGATGTCACGCAGATGCGACTTGAGCGTGGAGAGGTCGTGCGGATGACACAGATCCTGCCAGAGTCGCCCCACCCACGTTTGCAGGTGCTGCTTGAAGGGCTCCCGCAGCGCCGTGTGATCGAGGTCGAGTATTTTGCCGTCAATATCCAGCTTGAAGGTCATCTGCTCGATGGGCTGCTGCTGGACATGCTGCTGAATGTTGATCTCCAGCGGCGACTCGTCCTCCGGTCGGGTGATCAGGCACAGCACAGAGCTGCTGGCGTCCGCATCATCTGCAAACGATGGCAGAGATTAGTATGTAAAGAGATATTGAGTTTTTTCCCTACTCACCCTTTACGGGGGCCGCTATAAGGACCACCTCCTCGTACTTGTCCTGCTGGCCGGACTGCCGCAGCCGCTTCTGATCCTCGGAGTTCGACGACGACGACGTCTGGGTGGCCGTGCGCGTGTCCTTGACTAGCATGCGCACCTTGGTGGAGATGCTGCGCTTCGACTTGCCCACCGCAGCGCCACCAGCTCCTCCTCCTCCTCCGCCGGAATTGGAATTGGAGCCCGCCGACTGTTGCGATGCATTGCCATTGTTCAGCTCATCGAGATCGCCCCAAACGCCCACACTCGGACCAGGTCCGCCGATGCCACTACCGCCCGCTCCAGAGGAGCTACTACTACCGCCGCCGCCGCCGCCATTGGGATTGCTGTACATGTTGTTGATGATCGGCTCTAGCTTGGCGTGATCCCCCTTATAGAGGTACATGTAGAGCGGCTGGTGGTACAGCTCCTGCTTCTCATAGCCGATCAGCTCGCGGATATTCTGCGTGCAGGACTCAATGATGCCGTTGGCGTTCACCTGGAGCAGCACCCAGCCGACGCCGCTGATGTAGTGCTCGAGTGCCTCGAAGTAAGCCGATATCTCGGGCACCTGGCCAAGCAGCAGCGATGGCTCTGGCAGCGGTGGTTCAGTGGACGATACCTCGCCCTGCTGCACCGGATGGATCGAGCAGTTGTCCGTGGCACAGCGGCTGCAGCGTGTTGAGGTTGCTTGCGGTTTGTTGTTACTGTTGCTGTTGTTGCTATTGTTATTATTATTGTTATTGTTGCTGTTATTCGTGTTGTTGTTGTTGGTCGTTGTCGTGGAGTTGTTGTTGTTATTGTTCGTCGACGTTGAGGATATATCACGGTTTTGACCCTTGTCACAAATTTCACGATACTGAAAGGAGTAGAACATGAAAGGAATTAATTATGAAAATTAAAACAAGTAAAATAATCATCAGCAAACGAAAGTGAAAATGTTATTTGCGAGTTTTGAAATTCAAATTAAGACGTTCAAAAGTATGCAATATAATGTTTATGGTACCAAAATCCTGTATACATTTTGTATCTCTTAAATGTATTCATCTAAGACTATACCTAATAGGTATTCACAATAAGTTTTACATATTTATTATGATTTCCCGCTTTTCCTTATAATTGCAACAATAATACTCGATTTATGACATCTCCCGTATACAAAACACTCGTGCCTTGATCTTAAATTCATCTTTGTGACAATCCCTATGGAGACTCATCACCATCCTCATCTCGCATCGCATCTCGCATCTGAGATCTTAACAACGGAATATATAAAACTTCATTCATATCGCGCCCACTTTATCGACGGCATTTAAAGCTGCAGTATTATTTATTCGGCAATGATGCGGAAGCTTTCCGTGCGAAACTCATGCATATTATGACACACTGCGGCGGCAGTAATAATAATTATTATAGCACGAAGATCGGCACACTTTGTACGGGGGGAGTAGTACTCGTAAATAAGTCGGAAAAATGAGAAGAACACTGGAATGAATGTATCTCTGGAATGAGCTACATGTGTATGTATGTGTGTTCATTTGACACAATGGGAGTGCAAATAAGACAGTGGCGTATGTCTAGGGATTTCATTTTTACAGGCACTTTTGGTCAGACAGACATTATTTACTATTGTATTGAGTACTTTATTTTAAAATTATGTTGAAATATTTTAGCTAAGTTAAATATTATTTAATCATGTTATTTATTGGTGACTGTAATTTTTTTTACTAAAATTTGTTTCATCTGACACTTGTTCTTATTTTAATTTTCTTGTTTTTAGAATTCCAATTTTTTTAAAGTAATGTTTATTTTTAATAGGGTTGTTGTAAATTTTTTTTACATTAATTTAAGATAAGTTAGTTATAAAGAGTTTTTCATAGCAGAATGATTTTTGATTTAACAAAAGCGTGTTATTGTTTTGTGACATTTCTCTTATAAATTCCAAGTTGTTTTTTTTAGTAAGCTCTCAGATAAGGTTTATTTCTTAGAAAACACATTATTCACGATGATTTCCGTTGCATTTAACTTTATTTTCGAACAAAATTAAATTTATTTTCACAATACAATTCACGCTTTTCCTACTTGATATGTAAACCCCCCTTGTGATGAAATAGGGCGTACGCCCCTGCAATAAATCGCAATTTGATCACTCGCGTGAAACGTGTGTGTGAGGAGGCTTCTATGGCTGTGTTCTTTTCACTCCGCCACGCAAAAGTTTACGCGCGCGTTTGAATTAAAGTCATTGACATTCGCAAAAAAAGTGGAAAATAAAACCAACACACACGCGAAAAGCACTGGCCATATTCAAATATTATTGTTATTATTGGGTTTCCTTTTCCTTTGGCTTTCCACACACACACACATACACTGCACACCTTTGCCGCCCACTCCCACTCTCTCTATGCCTCTCGCTGCCACTGCACTCTCTCTCTCGCATGGGAATTCAAGGTCAGTCAACTTCAACTTCGCGTGGACAAATGTCAATGGCATTTCACTTTGTTTTGGTTTGCCGTTGCTCCTTCTGACTTTCGTTCTCTCTGCCTACAGCTTTCTGCGGCTTATCAGTCAGAGCCAAGTCTGTAATGTGACTCAATTAGGGCCAAAAGCGGGAATTACTCACGGAAAAAATCACAGAAAAGACCGAAAAACAGAACACAGAACGTTCGCACAGTCACAAAGTTGCCGAAATACTAAGCACACATTTTTTGAATGCAATTGGGTTTAAAAAACGCACAACAACAGAGAACAGCAACAACAATGGCGGAGCTTCGTTCTCTCCCAAAAAGCCAAATAAGCTTTGCTCTCGTACTTTCTCTCTGCGCCTTGCCGCCTCCAGGTTTTGTTTACCGGCTTGTAAGGTGAGAGAATACGGACGGGAGTGTGTGTGTGTGTGTGTTATCACATTGTGCACCTTGTATGCAGTATCTGTGTGTGAGCTTGTGCGGGGGAGACGCAGGAGCAACAACAATAAAGAACAATATAGAATGAAACGCAATCACAACTATGTGAAATTTGCAAAGAGCTGCGACGTCATCGTCCAAAAGCGTTTCAAAGCAGTTCGTTGATCTCCTAAAAAGAGAACCGGAGCCCAGAGGGAGAGAGCTTTTATAAGATTTTTGGAAGGAAGCTCGTTTTTCGCGAGTGTATGCGTGTGTGTGTGACCAGGAAAAGTTGCTCCCGAGCACAAATTTTGGGGTGAAGGCACTCCGAAAAATATCAGTCAAATGATAAAGTAAACAGAGCAACAACAATGAGAGCAACGGTAGCCGCTACAACAAACACAAAAGATCGCAGCGCGTGCAACAGCGAAAATGTCCAAAACGTGTCTGCCTCTATCTCGCCGCCTCCCCTCTTTGTTCCCTTGCTGGCTCGCTGCGAATGTATCTCTATCTTTTAAATTTTTGGCGGGCTTTGGCCCACAGATTCATCCAAAAAGTGATACCATCAGGTAAAGTCTGAGCAAGATAAAGAGCAGCAGCTGTTGCCCAGACAGCATCGGACCAAAAAAGGGGTTTGTTCACACCAGTGACCTCATGATAATTATAATACTGGGGGGGTCGAGGGATAAAGAGACAATTTTAAAATAATTGTGTCACAATAAATAAAAAGGATTTTTCTTTGAATTTTTTTCTGTTTAAATTACCCGAAAATGCTATCTTAGGATATTATTTAAATGTCTTAATTCCTCATCGACTTTATTACTTAATAATACTACTAAATATGAGAATACAATATTTTAATAATTCTTAAAATAAAAATAGTTCCTGAAATTCCATTCCAATGTATTTGATAAATTGGCTTCCCCAAAAAATAGGAGAAAACAGCTTTCCTGTGTGATGCCCCCTTAATAATCATTCTTTAATGTTAAATACTTTAATGAGAAGTAATCTATTTTTCTCCTCAAAACCAAAATTATTAAAAGACATTACCAGATATTTAGGGAATAATTACTAAAAGGAATTAGTTAAAACCTACAGTAATGAAGTTCTATTTATAATTGCTTCTACTTTCTAATAAGTAAACATATTTTTTATTTATAACCCAAGACTTAACTTTCTCTCTGCTAATGTCGTTCGCTGACCAATTCATAAAACTATTTCTAGATATTTCCAACCAAGACGCTTCCGAAAATAGACCCGTACACCTCGCCAATCACCAATCATTCAGCGATAATGCCGTGAGGTGTGAAGGTGCCGGAGAAGCAGAGGTAGAAGTAGAACAAACGGAGGCACCGATGACAACTGGCGCCGTGGCTTAGTTGGTTAAAGCGCCTGTCTAGTAAACAGGAGATCGTGAGTTCGAATCTCGCCGGGGCCTTTCCGTTGGAATTTATATTTTTTTTCTTTTTATATTTTTCTCCTCTTTTTTTTTTCCATTTGTGTCAACAAAATAATTGAATTGTGTTTTGCTTAGTGAATAATAACATTTTCATGGGGGTCTGCATCAATTGGATTAGGGCGCGAAATGAGCTGCGTTCGATCCCTGCGTTGGCTTTTCTCATTAGGGAAAAACTAACACGACACGAAAAGCATTTAATTCAATTTGTTTATTATGTGCGGAACTCATGTGAGGGCTGGTTGTAGCCTTTAATTGCATTTTATTGCCCACACCGCCCGACTGATGGCTTGTTTCGTTTTAGCCCCGCTTGGATTACAAAATAAAATTATGTATTTTGTGTGTTTCGACGTTGGCAGTGCGCCGCATTTCATTTAAAAAGCCATTTGTTGGTATTTGTCTTTTTTCGTGTTTGGCTTTTTGGGGTTTTTGGTTATCGTTGTCGGCTGTTGGGATGATGTTCGGCAAAGCGTGGCGCTTGGCTCGAAAATAATTTGCATAATAAAGTGCTTAGGCTACCTGAAACCAATAAAAGAAATACGGCAATAACAACAATAATAATTATAAAGCCGCCTAAAACAACATAAAGCCGCTGGCCAGGCCGCGTCGGGTCGGCGGGGGCTATTGAAACATAAATAAATTTATGTAAATTAAATAAAAATATTAATTAAATTGTGCTGAGCGGCGGGGGCCAAATTACGTCAGCCAGCAACTCTTCTACTCTTCGGTTTCTGCACACCTCTTGGGTTGGCCTCCCCCTTCGCGAATTCTTTTAAGCTCTTTTCGGGCTGAGCTTTTAATTGCTTTTTAATTGGAACGTGTTTTTGGCTTTATCTAGCACTGAGAGAAATATTACGAATAATTATTTAAATACATTCTTACTGATGGGTATTGTTATTACAAAATAACAAGAAATTTATCTCTCTGGCCTTTTGTAGTAAATGTACATTATGTACAAAATTTAAATATTATAAACAATTTTAAATTGTAATTTTGCATTTTAAATTAAAATAGCATTTTCTTCTTCTAATTTTAATGCTACTTAATTAATTAAATTCATTTTTTTTTTAGACACCCATTTTGTACTTTAAATATTTTTCAGTGTTGTAAAAAAAATAGGAAAAATAAGAAAACCAACATAAAACGCGGGGAACTGCATGAAAATTACATTGGGGAATTTCGCTGGCTTGTGCTTTTATTTTGTAATTGATCATTTGGTATTCCGGACAGCCCAGTGGAACCGACTGGCCAAGTCCATCAGTTCAGTCATTCCCAGGGTGTTATAACAACTTGTATTGCTTTTCGGGTTTATTATTAGTATAAGTTTCGTTTGATGAGTTTATGCATTGGGGGGGTCTGGTCTGTTCGGTGGTAATTAAGTCACATGCTTGGGGCTTTTGTGGGTGGCAACTAGATCTATAATATGTATGTATGTATTTAGATTCCTTACCGTTCGAACCACTTGGTTTAGTATAGCCGCCTTGTCCGGTTTCGTTGAGGTCATATCCCCGCGCTTGTTCAGCGTCAATATCTCCGACAACTGCTCGATGTAGCCATTCTCCGCCTCGCGACGTCGCTTCTCATTGTTGCATTTGTTGATTTGTGATTGAGGCTGCAATAATTAAAATTATCAAATTTTATTCGCTTTATATAAAGTGTTCTTAATATGATATAATATATGTATAAGCTCTCAGTTTGGCTTTGATTAAGGTTGTGTTTTAGCATGCCTAATGTTCAATCTGCATATCTTAGCTTGTTTTATCTTTATGGAAATGGTGATACTAATTTTGCTAGTTTGCTTACTTAATCAATGCTTAGTTATTGTTGTAATACATAAAGAAGCTATTAAATTGGTTATGGATATTATTAATTTTAAGTCGAATGTTTTCTTGAATTGGAAACAATATATTCTAAAATGTTTAAGGAAAATTAGAAAATAATGTTAAATCAATATTGTCGATAGTTTAAACAATTCAAGCGATTTAAATATGTCAACTCTGGCACTCTGGTATTAAATATTTATCAAATCAATCGACAATTTGTTCGAAATATTTACTTAACTATTCTTTTCTTTCCCAATAATTCGATTTGATCAGTAACTTCCCAGTTCGAAACTCACCAGATTAACCTTTGAATCCGTCTTGCGGCGTATCTTCCGGCCAGACGTCGCTGAGTTGGCAGAGTTGGCTGAGATCGGCGATGCCACCGCATTCATAATGGCCGATCGCTGCAGCGCGGCTGCAATGTTCACAGTTTGTGCGGCAGCGGCCGCTGCCTTGTTGTGAATCGAATGGTGCTGTTGCAGCGACCCGAGGTTGCCCAGTTGCTGCTGCTGCTGCTGGTGTTGGTGCTGCTGCTGATGTTGCTGGTAGGCCAGTTGTTGCTGCTGCTGCTGCTGGAGGGCCGTAAGTGCCGCTGCTGTCGAGGCGCCTGCCACGCCCCCAGCACCAGCCCCGCCGCCTCCGCTCGCTGCCGTCGCGCGCTGCAACGGATGCGTGCCGGGCGCCAGTCCGTGATGCAGTCCGCCGCTCAGCAAGTGACTGCCAACGCCGCCGGCGGCCGATGACAAAGTAACGGCTGCTGTGGCAGCGGCCGGCGATGAACGCGGCAGATTGCAGACCGATATGATGCCGCTGTTGTTGTACTTGCTGTTGGCACTACTGCTGCTGCCCCCGCTGGTGCTGCTGCTACTGCTGCTGCTGCCACTGCTGTTGTTGCTGCTGAGGTGGCTGATGTTGCTGCCGCTACCACCAGTGCTGCTGGTTGAGGTCGCTGGATTTGATGTCCCTGAGGCCCAATGATCTGGTAAGTCACTTGGGCTAAGCCTGTAAGGATTAAAAATGAAATTTAAATTAGTAAAAAATTCAAAGAGCGGTTCAAACTTTTAATTTTTAATTTTATACAGAAATGTATCATATATATCAGATAAAAGTTATTTGACGCGCAATTTTTCTTCTTCAACCTTAGTATTTTGCTAACTCACAAAAAGGCAGCTCTAACATGTCCATGCTGATCAGTTAAATATAATAATTAAGCAATATTAAATATGTAACATTTTTAATAACATACTTTATAAAATACCGCACAGATTTTACTAGAAATAGAATGTTTATTTCATTCTATTTATACACGAAATTCGTTCGTCGATGGCCTTGGCTTTGGGCTTAGCCTGGGCTTTGTGGCTTGGCCTTGTGGGCTTATCAGAATGCAAAATTCCCTGTTCTTTTTTTTTCCTTGTTGGGTTTTCTAGATATTTCAGTCTAATTTTTTTTTTTTTTTTTTTGTTAATGTGCTGCCTCAATTACACTTTATTGCCTAATTAATTTGCATTTGAGCAGAGCAGGGAAGGCAGCGAAAACAATTAGCTGCTGTGTGTGGTTTGGCTTGGGGTTGTAGCTCAGCTTTTGTGGTTGGTGTTGTCTTGAGCTAGCGATTTATTTATACTGATATAATTATTATTATATTGCGCATTAGGTAGTCTGTCGAGTAATATATCACTTTATACTTTTACAAATAAGATGAGCTTATAATGTATTAAAGAATATCTAATCATCTCAAATATATTTTAATGCCAAATCTAAAGAGTTAACTATTTTCATCTTTAGTATAAATTTCCCATGAAATTACCCTTGTTGCCTTGAGGTTTTACTTGCCAAATCTCAACTATTTTCACGAGCCGCATTCCTTTCACCTTTTCTCCCGGAAAACACGCATTTTTCCTGCGGAATGTGACATCTTCATTTTGTACTGTGGCAACCAACCACTTCAAAGGATGTTTGGATGATATATCTCACTCCGTGTTCTTGTAGCCGCACAAACTTAATCATTTGTTAGCCCCGGATTTTGGGAGGTCTTCCGGGAAGGTGGTGGTGACCCCCGACTTCTGCTGCTGGTGGGTTGCCAGCGCAACGTGAGTCAAATTAATGTTGTCAGCTTTTGGACAACGCTGCGGATCCCGGAGCCGGTTTAGAACCCGGACTTCAAGTGGTCATCATGGCCATTACTCTTGTTGTTACTGTTGGCCCATCTTTTCTTTTTTTTTTGGGTTTCTTTCATGTCAGTTTTCATTTGGTTACGTGATTAATTGTTTACTTTATTTGTGCTTAAAGTGCGGAATAAATTTTATTTTTATGGCGTTTTGAGTGACACTCGAGGCGTCGTCTTTTTTCCAGGTAACGGAAAATGAAGTGGAGAAAATATGTTTAATCACAGAGAACAAGTGGGTTCATCAATTCGATTTGCATTTAACTATAGTATTGTTTCCCCCTTTTTTTATTGCAGATGCAGCCAGTCTTTGCATTCACCTCCGAGACTCACTTAACCAGTTGAGCGTGAAACGGAGTCCCAGCTCTGGAGCACCTTTAGCTCAAGCTGAGGACCACCCGGTGTAGCAACCGCTTCTTATTCTTCCACTTTTTTAATTACATTATATGCATAATGAAGAGAGAGAGCCCCAGAGATTGGGGGAGCGGGCCAGAGAACTGCAGAAAATAATTACAGGCAACTGGACACGATGGGGAGATGTAATCAGCGCAGAAGAGGAGCAAAAAAAAAAGACAAGACAAGCAGGAACCAATTTGTGGCATACCCTAGCGAAGCAAGTTCTATTTGCTACTTCAGATATTAAAATTAATTATTGTATATTTTTTATTTTAGAATTATTTAGTAAACCTTATCACAGATCTTAAGCTACTAAGCTAGGCTTTCTTGAAAGAAATACAGATTTCGTGAGCTTAAGCGCTAATTTTCTCTGTATTTTTCTTTCTGTTCTCATAAAAAATTGTAAGCAGCTTATCTAAACGTATTTAAGTACATTTTTAAGTACAAATATTTCCTTTAAGAGTATTTCAAGTAGCTTATGAAAGAATGCAGGGAGTTGGCTGAGCCGGGCAGTTGGCCAAAATGTGAATGCAATGGGCGCTAAAATGAGTGACGTCTACCAAGTCGCTACTCCTCTGCTCAGCCACCTTCCTGTTCCCCTCTCCCACCCTTGACAAGCGCAATAATTGTGCGAATTCTTCTCGCTGGTGCTGCCTCTTTTTGTTGCTGGTTATTTTGACAGGGCGACACTTAAATGTGGCAGCCCGCTATGATCACAATCATCCTCATCTCTGCCACATTCCGGCACTATTCTCTATTCGGCTATTCGCCGTTCCACAGGGCGTATGATTGACGCGCTTAATTAAGGCAGCCAGAAAAAAAGGAGAAACAGAAGCGAATAGCGTAAATTAATTAAATTACAATTAATGCAGTAAGCCAGTTGACTTATTTGCGCCATGGCTTTGTTGGTTTTTTATTTATAGTAAATACAGCCTTTGTTTGGGGAGTAACAAAAGGCTGTTACAGAAATTGCTATGGATTTAAAGTCAATTTAAAATTTAAAAAAGTAGCCAATAAAACTAATTAGTTCGTTTACAAAACAAACAAAACGAAATATTTTAGGAATGAAGTTTTAGTAAATTTCAATTATTTTTAAAAGATTTTTCTAAAGCTATTAGCCTTTTTTATAATTGCGAAATCACAGAATTTATAAATCAACCTGTCAGCAAAACTAATCCCCGAATGTTCTTGTCTTAACTTCCCTCTTTTTAACTCTTTGATGATGAATCTACATTCCATTGAAGGCTTAAACAAATTGGCAAAGTCGTTTTATTTCGCATGAATCAGATCTTGGCACAAACAGAATCAAAGTATAGAGAAAACAAATTACTCATTTTATTTAATGTTGATTATTATGTCAAGCGTCGCTTTAAAATTTGGCTTTAGCTTTTTTGAGCTTTTATTTTCACCTATGCGAGAGTCGAGCTTAGACAAATTGAGTCACGACTCACGTGATGATGATGATTATTATGAAGTCTGTGTGGCTATGCAATCCAACATCACTCATACGCACTGTATGCCAGAAAGAAGAGCAAGTGAAAGAGCGGAGGGAGGGTAGCAAGAAGAACAAACGAACCTCAGGGGCAAAACTCAAAGATTTATTTTGATTTTTGGGTTTTTGGAAGGTCTACGTGACGCTCAGCTTGTCGCCTCAAACTTGGAATTTGGAATTCAAAGAGGATTATGCTAAAATTGTAAAAAAAAAAAAAAAAAGAGAAAAGCAAGTCTAAGTAGGCAATTAAATTTGTTGGAATAAGCAAGAAACAAAATCAACCAAGTTTACTACACATCTGCTCTTGTAATTAAATGATATGTTATTGCATTTGCTGAATATATAATTAAAATATATATTTATTTAGCTATGCCCCTTATTTAAAGTCAGAGTCTGAATGCTTTAAATTTCTAAATGAAATTTTAATATAATTTTTAAGCTGAAAAGTATTTAAAGTTCTCTTTAGTGATTCACTTCCGCAAATTCGACAGTGTCCTTGACATCAATCTGGACTTGATATCACCCTCAAAAACAAATACAATTTGTAAATATTTATTGTCAGCTTGTTTGTTTGTGTCTGTTCCGAAGTTTCTATGGAATTTGAATGACAAGTTGCACAAAAATGCTGATTCATTCTGACTAAACGAAGATATGCGGGCTATTTCATGTAAGGTCACCTTACTCTGGGGATTCCCAAATATGTTAAATATACATGTGAAATAACTGGAGTTTCTACTAGGTATTCAGAGGTAAGGAAATCTGGTAAAGACACTTGCAAAAATAATGTTGAGCTTAACAAGAACACCTAAGAATAATCACAAATTATTTTACAATATAAATAAAATAAAGCCTGGCATTTAGAAAATATATTCATATTTAGAAAATTTAGAAAATATATTCATATAATAAAAATATAATACTAAATAACTGCCTCTTTTTAATGGTGTTCATTGCATACGTATAAAATCAAGTCAGCAAAATGGGAAATATATAATTTTTTCAATAAATTTAATAGATTTATTTAAGATTATGTACCTATTGATTTTATTTATTGTAACATTTTTAGTAATCACTCGATTTTAATAATTTAATCGCCACTCTAGTAATTAAATCTAAAGTTATCGCTTAGACAAAAGCGAGCTATAAAGCTGTTATGCCCAAAATTAACCCATCCTTAACCCGACACTGCACCTGGCCCACTTAACTCAGGCTCGTATTATTTTGGATATTCGTGTGAGATTCTGTTGTCGGTCTGAGCCTGACATTCGCCATAATCGGAGGAGACCTGTGCACTTGTCCAAGCTGAGCTAACTAAGTCTAGTCTCGTCTAGCTGGCACTCCTCGATCCCTCCCCCCGGTAGGTAAACCTCATTTGCTCAGCTGCTGCTTTTGTGTTCTCTCTGAGTTTCTGTGTGGGTAAGCCTGCATTTTTAGCAAACTAATTGTGTGAATAAAACATATGTTCGGTTTGGGTCTCCGCTCTGAGGGAGAGAGAAACACAGTGCCTGCCCGCTCGCTTCCTCTGGCGGCGTTTGTGGGTCGCTCTCGGCTACAGTCATTGCTACAAATAATAAAGTGGGTCATGGATGAAAGAAAAAGCGTTTTATAAAGTGGGTCATGAATTTTGTTTCACTCACGTTCAAGTGTATTTCGATTGCCGCTCGCCCAGTTGTTGTTATTGCGGCTGCTCGCCGATTTTTTATATATTTTTTTCTATATATACTTTGTTGCAAAAAAATAAAAACGCAGCATAGTCAAAGCTGATATAAATTGTATGATTCAGGTTTTTGTTTTGCCTGTCGCCGCCGCTGTCTATTTTCAATGGGGGAAGCGTATTTTTGAATCCATATTTCTGATCTTGAATATTAAGCTACGGGACATAAATTAAGCGCCCACTTAAAATATTTATTTTATAATTTTTATAAACTTTCCTAAAGTTATCCTTTGGCTAATTATTTTCCTCAACTCATGAATCAGTTTCAATGGGGCGGCAAGTTAATTAATTGACATTGATTTATGGGACACACACTTAACTCATTTTTATTTATTTATTTTTTTTTTTTATTATGTCTTCTGTATTTTGTGCATTTAGCCACTTTAATTGGCCCATCAAAGAGCCACACGAGAGAGCCTCGTGCCATCTGCTACACTTTCACTGACTAATTGCCAACTCAGGCATTGACAGTTTTCACTTTCCATTCGACGCCATCAAAATAACACTGCCCCGGCAGCAGTAAAACGGCTAAATAACATTGAGAAAGGCGAACCAATTTGTGTAATAAAAATAGTTGACAAATTAAACGCTTTGATAAATTATAGGGGTGTGGAACAATTTTTAGATAGTCTTTTAATAGCTTGTAAATATTCAGTGAGCTTGTGAAACGGTGTTTAAAACTATTTCGATTAATTGGAATTATTTATTAAATGGATTTGTTATGTTTTTTAATCAATCTGCTTTTATAGAAGATTAATATTAATTTGTAGACTAATAGACTATACATACTTATAACATGTCCCAAATTAAAATTTAACAAAAGAAATGATCCTCAATTTACCAAACCTCTAATAATCAATTTTCTCCTCTTTGCTAACCTTTCCTCATACCATGTTTTGTTATAGCTTCACATTAATTTAAGAATATAGAATACCTGCAATTATCTAGTTGCTCTAATAGTCTTGGCTTAAATTGCGACCATTTGAAAGCCATTTCGCTGTGTCTGCAATCACGGCTTGATTGGTTCAGCACTTCACTTCCCATGCAATTTTCTATATACCGGGGAGCTATTATATCAGAACGGTAACGAAATGATTCAATAGACAGTAACTACTGCAATCTATGGATGATGATAACATCTAATGAGCGACCGGCGGCCTTACCAGCCCCCCTTGCACTTCCCACCACCCACCAACTGGGTACAGTTGCGCTCAAAATAAAATAATTCGTTTTTAAAAATAGAGGAAAATATGGATTAACCGATACATATAAGAATATATTATATATAAGTTATCTTGATACATATATTTTTTTAAATTCCCATTTGAATATTTTGAATAATTTATTAAATTTTTAATTTTAAATAAAGTTTTTTGCTTGGCCTAAAATAGCTCTAGAACTATTATTTTGACCTCTGCTGTAGACCAGAAGTCTCTCCATCTCTCTCTGCCTTTCCGGCACATTTCGCTTCCCCACTTGTTCTCTCTCTCTTTCGCTCTCTTTCCGTATGTTACACCTGCTGACGGACTGAATGCACTTTACTCAGTTTTTGTTGTTGTTGTGGTTCCGTCTATGTCGGCGAAATAATGTCAGTGGGTCAGAGTCGATTTAGCATTTCGCAGTTGTTGTTCTCTCGGTTCTATATAGAAGTATATATGTATGCTGTGTGTGTCTGTGACTTAAGGTTAGCTCATAAGCAGCTGAAACAGCTGTTTAAGCCGCAACTGCCATACGGTTCTGGTTAAACTGAGAAAAAGCTTTAGCTCACTCAGCTCACTCTCTGAGCGCAGTCATAACTGGGCTAAGGCTAATGCCACACACTTGAAGTGATCTATTTTGAATAAATGATGTATCTACTGGTGAAATAGTAAAATTATTTGTCCAAGGATTGATAAAAAATTGATATAGAAAATGTATCAAAATAACAAAAGATAGAAAGATACTTATAACATAGATACAAATTGTATTTAATTTTAGTTTTAAGAATAACAAACATAAAGGTTTAATATTTTAAATTGATTTGTAATCTATGTTCATATATTAAATTTTTTATTAAATATTTATTCCTTACTCCTTGCTTATATATTAGGTAATATTTATGTTCTCTGCAGACAAAGTCTTAAAAAAGAAAACTAAAATATGTTTCGAATTTGGGTGTGTTTTCTGGGGGCGTGGTCAAGTGCATTGCTGCACGTGCTGACATATCCGACAAATAAGCATATAGATGATGCCCCACCATTCGAATAATCCACGCATTTATATGCAAACGTTTGAATCGGTGAGGTAAACTTTTTTTTTTTGGGAATATCCATGAAAATATATGTACAGTTGCATAAATAAGCTGAGGTTTACAAAGAAGAAGAAACAAGTTGAAAAACTTTTTAAAAAAATAATACATTTCACCAAAAGCTTTAATATAGTCCTATTATATTAAAATTTTTTCGAACTGATTTATCTTTTGAGGACTATTGATTTTGATTTGAGACTGAAACATCAGACAATCCCAACCACACTCTCAATTTTTATTTGTAATCACCAGTCAGTTAGATTGACTTATTCGACTTGTGATGTTTCAAGTACTATAATTTAATTAAAAACCTTCGGCTCTCCTACAACTGCGTAACGCACTGTATAATCAAACGTGCGTGTTTGTGCAATTGTGTTTAATCTTTGAGCAATCTCTCAAGTTGATTTCCTCTACCTTGTTCGGGCCTGTCTTGGCTGCGTTTCAATGAAATCTCTCTGCCGGCACTGCAAAATTTAATTTATGAGTAAATAAAATTTATAAAGCTAACCTTCACACTGCCGCTGCTGCTGTGCTTGTTTTCTCAACTTTTTTTGCTGGCCTGGCGCACTTTGCATTTTGTTTACATGTCGCAGGCAACAGTTTTTAACGACGACGGAGACTAAGGCGACCCGTAACCGTAAGGTTTTTTTGATACTGCCCAGACTTTTTCCCATATAGAATTTCATTTATTGCGTGCGCTTTCGATTCACGTGCATTACTCACCTGTAATCAGAGAGAGAGAATTGAGATTAGCACATGTGGAAAAGGGTTGATTCAGTCGAGATAAGGTCTAGATTTAGGGCTACATTTTTATTGTTTTTATTAATATTTATAAGGTGAAGTAGGTCTTGTGATTTGCAAATAATAAAATAAATAAAACAACACAGAGATGGGTTAGATAGTTCATAAAACTAAACTACAATTGACAAATAATTTTAAAATTATAAATAAATTAATTTAAAAAAGAAATTTCTCTCCATTTAAATGAAACTCTCTTCAGAAATTTCTCTTAAATTAAATATTGAAATATTTTCCTTTTCAAAGAATATGTTTTAATTTTAATGACCAATAACGTATTACACTCTTTTGTCTATAATGTAGCTTCGGGTTTTCTGGTAGGCAAAAGATTCTATTACTACAATTCCATTTGGTAGGCATAGTCCTGGCTAAAGACCTAAATCTGGACCTGGGTCTGGGGTTCTGGCCCCCGTGGGCTTTTGTCCTTTGGCTGATGGGGCGCTTGTGATTTTTCTACCGGATTACAATTGTTTACACACACGACTGAACATTGTCACAGTTTCCACGACGGCGACGGCTGCAATTGTTCCACGACCCACCCACTCCTTCCGCTTTTTCCACTTTTCCGACCTAGCCCCGGCATTGTAGCCATGGCATATCCTTTAAGCCCCCTCCAGTCCCTCTCCATGTGCCCCCACACGTGTAATTGTGCGTCTTCATGTGACAAACTCTGGCAACTCTGACGTTGCCTTCGCTTGTTGTTTGCACAAAAGTATAAGTTTACAGCGGCAAACGGGAAAAAACGCAGTGGTTTAGGGATCTAACGACTAGAAAATACCTATTAAGTGTACTATACCTTCGTAAATATTGTCTAGCTATCAATATAAGAAATGAAAATATCGATAATATCGTTTAATGTGAAAAATATCGATAATTGAATGATATATCGAAAACAGTTTTAAATCTAATTTAGAATAAATAAATAAAATTATTGAATTTGTCAATAATATCGATAAATTATCAAAAACAATGTTAATTATCAAACAAAGTATATCGAAAATATTTTAAAATTTGCGTGATATCACTACAATTTTAGAAAAAACTTGGTATATATTTTTAAAAATAAATACATTTTATTAATTGTATAAGTACACGCAAAAGTACTTTCTTGACTTGGAAAATATAATTGGATAATAATAAAAAAGAACAACTTTTTTGTTCTCCCCAAACTCCAGCTGAGACTCCATTTCACCCATTGTTATGCTTTCACGATGCCATAATGTCAAATATGGAGGGTCTGGCTTATGGGTTCTCCTGTTCAAACGAGCGTTCAGATGGACATGGCTAGATTAACTTGTTTGCTGCTAATCCCGATCGAACGTTTGCCTCACTCAAATACCATATATTGCTAGTGGAGGGTATTGAAAAACTGCTTTGCATATGTATGTAGTACGTACTGCTGCCACTTTGTCTAACATTTCACTCTATATGCTATATATGCCACACCCCCATGCCACCGCTCACCGCCCACCGCAATTGCCCGGCTTTTTGTATGCTTTTCACTTTACATTGCCAGTCAGCAAGCATTTTATTCCATTTTCCTCTGCTTTTTTTCCCCCATTCGGTTCTTTTTCGTCTCGGTATTTTTCCAGAGTTTTTCCAATTTTCCGCTCATGCGGCTTCCTGCTGTGTCTGTTTGTCTTGCTGACCGATAATAGTGAGCGGGAACTTTCAGGGGGAAGGAACAGAACTCAAACTCCCATATTATCGGCTGAGCCATGGCTTTATCCACATATAGAATCTGGTATTGGTTTCACAGTTTCTGACATTTGTTTGACTTGATGGCTCTGGCAGGTGCAATAAGTCCGGTTATTGAAGAGCCTTCACATTGTGGCAGGTATTCTATTTGCTCGCAAGAAGTTCCTGCAGTAGTGGCATTTTGAAACTGAATTCAATCGGACAACACGAGAGGGGATTTTCAGGCAATTACTTGAAAGTGGAAAAGAGTCAAGAGATTGCAGCAGAGGAACAAAGTTTGCTAAGGGTAAATATTAGAGTCCTGGCTTTAGGGAAATCGATTAAATTGATTTTGTTGTTAGGAGCACTTTAGGGTTTTATTAAATTTTTATTTTTTTTTTAATATTTTTAATTAAGAGTGGAGTCCTGTCTTGCCCAAAATGTACATTAATTTCAAAGAGCTCGTTTTTTATACAACTTATTTCCCGTCATGTTTAATGTGCAGTATAATTAATTCCGGGCGAGACTTCACCCATAAAAATCACTTGGTTCCTTCAACTTTACTGCAGTGCCGGGGAGCTGCTGGCCATCATTACCATATTCCCTTTTCTGGACGCGCATCCTTAACCCCTTGCTGCCTGCCTGTCACAGTTTGACAGGAACTGGCATTGACGCCGTCGCTCAGATTGCATTCGCAGGTTTGCCGGTGCCGCTGTTTGTATTTGTATTTGTATTTCATTCTCGTACTCGGTGACTGTGCTCATGCAAATTTAATTAAATGGATTTTTTGCGCCCGTTCCCTGCTTAATTCATTCCATTTCTGTTTTGTTTGTAAGCTGAGCAGCCAGCAAAGTAATTAAGTTGGACCGAGAAAGAGAGCGAGCGTTCGGGATTCATTCTAGGGAGGCCCACCAACACCTCCCAAGTTCCCGCCTTTTTTTTTCTTATTTTTGTAAACACTATCCAACTGAATCTCAGACAAAAGTAAATTTTTAAATCTTTTACGTGCTTTTTTTTTGGGTTATTCCTGAAATTTAATTATGATCTGTTTGCCGGTGGCGAGAGAAGCTACCCACGCTCTTTACTAAACCAAAGCTACTGCCCACCTGGCAGAAAGATAGAGAGGGTATGGTACACCAAGGCAGGTTTTGAAGGTATAATATTAAAATAAAATTATATTTGGCAACTACTATAGGATTTTAGACTTTATTTAATATTTTCAATTGGTTTATTGATTAATTCATATTTTTTGGCTTAATTTTTTGGTAATTAATTGATTTTTAATAAATGTTTACATCATAATGAGTTAATTTTTATTTTATTTATTTTATTTTAATTTATTTATTTAAAAATATATATAATTTCTGAGATGAAAGTTAGCTTAAATCTTTCCATATTAATATTAACATCACTATAGTTTATTTATTACAATTTTGTTTATTAAAACCCTTTCTTTTCATGCACTGAAAAAAATCTACCAAAAACTACACCCTGTATGTTATGTGTTGGCATGTCTGTCGACATTGTCTGTCAATGGTAATTCGATATTGCGCCGGTTTTAAATATTCTCTTTCTGCCACTGCTACTGCCTTTCCATCTGTTTGGGACTGGTGTGTGTGTGCTTTGTGTGTGTAGCTGCCAAATTAATTACAGAGCGCTGCACCAACGCACTGAGAAAAAAAAAGTGGGAGGAGCAGGGCCGGTTGGCCGAAAAGGGGCTGAAGGTGGGCGGATGGTCGGCGGTGCAAACAACAGCGCCGCCTGAGATTCTTTTTTATACGATTTTATACCCTTTGGAAGAGGTTCCTTAATTAATGAAAGAAGCTTGAAAAATATTATATATATAATTATATATATATGTATATTCAATTAATCATTTATCTGTTAATAAAAGCTTTAAGCATTTTTAAAAACTTAATTACTTTTAAAATTTTACAAAATAATTAATAAATTTGTTTAAAATGTAAATCAGAGTATTAAAACTTCGTCTTGCTAAAGTCAGCTGCCTTTTTTGTATTTTTGTATTTGTTTGTGAAATGCAAAGAGCGCGTCTGAGCTACCACTCCCCTTAACTCATCCCCCAGCTTTTAACCCTTTACTCCCCCCTCTTAGCCCTTTAGTACCCCCACCTTTACCCCTTTTTCGTTCGTTCGGCAGCAGCTTTAAACTGGCTCTTGGCTCCGGCTTTTTGTTTTCAAACTGGATTTACCTGAGCTAAGGCAAGGCAAGTTGTTGTCTGCTTCGCTTGCCATACTCTTTAGCTGTAGGTTTGTAGGTCTATTACGGTGCTCTCTCTCCTGGCTTTTTGTTGTTCTACCTCCGCTTTTTAGCCCGACGTCCTTTGTTTCGCAGTGAGCCCTTTTGTCTACCGGTTCCAAAGGCCATCGTGCCGTCGATCAGACGCCCAACGATTACAATGGGCAGGAGTAAGACCAAGGAGAGGAGGCGGCATTGGAGGGTCAGAATCTTGTATGTGGTTCCTGGTTGCCTCGAACATCGATAACTGTGTCACGGGGGATTTTAGGGAAATCTATACTTTAAAATTTATAGTGTTCCTAAAAGTTTAAAAGCTCAAGATCTTAGGAAAGTGATTACTTGAATTACCTATAATTAATTACCTTAAGAAAAAAATGTACGTTTCCCTCATCTGATTTTATTTTATAATTTTGTAATTATTTGTATTTTTATTAAGAACCCCAGATTTAAAAAAATATTTTCCTCCGCACAAAACCAAAATTCATTTGTAATTTGTATTTACAATTGTCATTTATATTTCGCTCAGTTCCTTTCTGATTCGAACTCACCTACAATTCTTAATTTGCTGTAATGCTTTTGGTTATTTTTTTCTGGGGTAGAGTACCCCGAAACCCTTCTCTGTACCACCCCCAGTTATCATCATCATCATCATTTCCAATTACAAAAGTCTGAACAACGACGCCATCATAATTTTCAGCTCAAGCTTCAACCGTATCGAAAGCTTAGCTTCAGATTCAGAATCAGCCATTTTTACCTTTATTTTCTTTTTGTTCTTGATATACCCTGTAAGTGAAGATTGTATTGTATTCGTATAATCAAAGATATATATTTATTTTTTAAAGCGAGTTACTAACAGCACAAATTATAAGAAAAATTATAGAAACCATTTAATCTTTTTCAAATTGTATGGTTTTGTTATCGAAAATTATCGAAGTTTACATATTACTTCTCGATAAATATGTTGAAAATAAAATATAATTATGTTATAATTATGTTTAGAATATATGTACTAGATTCATGGCTAATCCTGAGTATTACTACCCGGTATTCCATTGTCGGGCACTCAACTGGCGTTCTTTCTGGGTTTCTCTTACGTTCTTATCCGTACTGTATTTTGTGTTCTTTTGCCTCTCGAATCGTTTCATTCTTGTTCAGAGCGCAACACGAAATTAAATGCGCAGTAAATTACGCAATTTTATGCTTCGTTAAGTTCGCTTTTTCGATTCACCATGGCGTAATGGGGGGAGAATCAGTGGAAAATACGAAGAAAGTAGTCAGAAGAAACAGAGACCGAGAGAGAGAAAGAGCGATAAAGCACAGAAAGCAACAAGTTCTGACAGATCCTGTGCGGTGTTATTTCCCTGCATTCTTTGTTCGTTTTATATTTATTTATTTTTATTTTTTTTTTTTGCAAATTCATTACTTGCACTTGAGGGTTGAAAAAGTTCTCGGCGACACATATAGTGGAGTATATATGGTCCTACCCCAATGCAATGTGCAACATGATGCCTTTGGCCTGCGGCAGCTGCAACGAGACTTGCAGGACTTGCATAACAAATCCTCAATTGTGCAACAGACCTCTCTCTCTCTCTCCCTCTTTACTTCTTTCTTCGTTCTTTCACTCGCCTGCAATGCTTCTTTAATGAAAAGTTGCCCGTTTTATGCTTTGTGCTTTGCCTGCGGCAATATTGCGGAAATATGTCACTTCTCTTGCACGGAGAGAGGAGAAATAGAGGTTTTTATTTAATGCAGTTTATAAAATATTAAATTTCATTATTAGTACATTTTTTGTAGGGATTTTTTTAGTTTACTCCAATATCTCATCTCCTAAAAGATTATATAAAATATGGAAAGATGGACAAATCAGGAATCTTCCTTATGTTTATTAAAATATTTAATATTTATTTCCTGCTGTCTTTTATATAATTTATTATACTCCAAGCTATATTTTTTTTAACTACTCATTTAAAATAAAATTATTTCCGGTGCACTGGTGCTGTTTTTGAAGTTGAAGTTTGCATCTTCATCGCTGCATTTGCGTTAGCCGAGGTTATGTCCGTACGGGGAAGAACCGTGGCACTCGCATTCAGACACACATACACACACACACAACACACACACACTTTTTCAGGCACATAAAAGCTTGTCACGCATAGTGTAATTCCATGTGACGTAAATGCAAAAATATGTTAAAACTTCAGCAAGATGAATGCTGCTATGCATTGGAATGAGATCCTGGGCAGATTGATGGGCAGTATGGAATGGTATATGTGTTTAGCAAGGACCCTTGGTGTGCTATTGAGCCAGAAGCTCGAGAGCTCAAAAGGGGGTTGCCGGTTGCGAAACTTTATTGTGGAAATGTCAAGGAACTGTCAAGCTCTCACAGAGCTCAATGGGAATCGCAATGTGAATTATTTGTTATGCGATATTATTGATGAGCTTAGGATGCTAAGAGAGTGTTTTTTTAAATGTCAAAGGAAGGGTCTATCATAAACTTTACAAAATAAAACCTTAAAAAATTTAAATAATAAATCAAAGCTCAAACAAAAACCCTAATAACCTCAAGGTGTATGCTCTACATAATCATAAATCTCTGGGTTAATCAGCTACCGAGCTTACTCACCACAAAAACCACAAAATGCGTAAAATGTAAAAATCACTTCCCATAAAAATAGATGGAACCAAACCGCCACAAAGCCCGCACCAAAGGCAGCTCCCAAATAAAAACCCCAGCACATTCTAACCATTATGCAAATTGGCCGCAGTACAACTTCAACTACATGTAAAAGCTTATCGCTGCCATCATCGGGCCAGCATTTAGCCAAATAATAAACCTGAGGGGCGGTCGGGAAACGAGCGTGAGAAGCATTAAATGCGACTGTGACCCAAACGGCAATGCAACTGTAATTCCTATATAAGCCATAAGGTCGGGCAGAAGAGTTTTCCGCGAACAATGCGAAATCGCAGAACGCATTTCGCATGCAAATCTGTCAACCTCTGTAATTTCCCTCACTCGCCTCTTTGCCGCTTGTCTGGCAACAGTTATCATAATGATGGAAAAACCAGAGATGAAAATTTAACGGCAGTTCTGTGAATTATTTTGCAAATTGTGGGCCACAAGCAGTAAAACCAAGTGGAAAATTAAGCTATAAATGAAAAGCTGATTGCCATGGAAATTGTGAGTGTGTGACTGAACCAAATAAATGCGTCGAAAAGCAAACAATTGTATATGAAAACAGAGCATTAACTGAAATATTGTACTGTTAGGTAAGCTAAGCTATTAGAACATTAAAATGTGCTAAGATTGGACAAGAAAAAAAAGATAAAAGTTAAAAAATAAAATAATATCATAAATAATTAAATATAATACAATTTATGTATGTATTCTGTTTATTATATAATTTCTAAATCTAATATAAGTTTAATAAATTAGTTTATTTATTTATAAAGCCAGATTTATATAAATTCAAGGAATCAACGATAAAACAAGAAGGATATTACCGATAGATTTATCGACGTGTTACCTCCTCTAATGCAATGCTTCCTTAGGTAGTAGAAATTACAGAAAATATCGGTAAATCAATATTGGATCGATATTAGAAGCTATATTTTGACGTCGCAATGTGTGATTGGTCGATGTAGGTACATATATTAGACCCATAGTATCGGAGAGTTAGAATAATAGCTTAAAATAAATCGATATTTTAAACTGAGATGCGATAATATTTTATATTTTACTATATTTTCGATATGCCATATGGGACTTTACTTTCCATATACATCCCTAGCAACAAGTGTTATTTTCAACTTACATTATTAGTAAACAAAGTACATACAATGTTTTTTATGCAGTCTTGTTCATAAACAAAGTAATTTCCCGGCACCTCATCAACGTAAATAAAAATAACATCAAATTTTAGACAATTTGAACATTTCAAGCATATTGTTTCAGCGAAATGCATTCTCTTGACCCGTGCTCTGCGCCACAAACCTGCACAAACATTTCATTAATTACAAACACGCTCCCCAAATGATTTTCCTTTTTCGCTCGACCACTCTCGATTATATTCGCGAAATCAGAAATCAGCTCGCCATATATAGCGAATCGGGTGGACCCAAAGGGGGCCTTCAGGGGGTGGCCGGGGGTTATCGCACAGGCCAACACAAGCTGAAGTCAAGCAAAGGTCTTTGCTATTTATAAACAAAATGTTCCTCGTTAACGCAAAAATAAGAAGGAAAAAACAGAAAATATAACAGAAAAAAGGCATACAATTAATGTTGGGAATTTGTATGTGGAGCAAACAAATATTTGAGTAACGGACTTTACAATTGTTTAATATGTTATTTAATAATATGTAAATTCCTCTCTGTGTGCAGCTTGGGGCCAACGAACTTTCGGGCGGCTTCTCTATGACTAATAAACGCAAAGCAAAGTGAACACTGCCTCATCGGCAAATATTTGCATTTGAGTCGCACGCCCCGAAAAAAAACAACATAACATAAATACATGAAAATAAAAGCGCAAAAAATAACCAAAATGAACTGAAAAAATCTCCGAGGAAATATGCCATAAGGAAATGCGATTTTTTCCAAACCAAAATCTTGGCCGAATGTTTATGCGATCTCTCTTATTACTCTCTGCCGAATAAGACCAGCCACACTGCCTTCGATTTAATATCGGTCTGGTATCTGGTATTCTGTATCTAGAATTGCCCTCCTTGGTCAACCCGTTGAGGTAATTAAAATTGCGGTGTGTGGGTCATAAAAGGAATGTCTGTTGTGGGTTACCAGGAATGGTCGTAAGGTCCCAAGTATTATATCTTTTTTAGCCAGAAGCCGTTTCCAGCAACACTCCTGCCCTGTCTTCGACAAAGTGCATTTGCTGGAAATTGTCCATAAAAATGTTATGTGAAGAGAGAGAAAGAGGGATAGAGTTCTGAGTGAAAATAGGCCAATAAAAGTGTCTGAAAATAAAACGAAGGCAGCGAAAGTGGGTTTAGAATTGAAATTTTCACATATAAAAGTAGCCACAAGTGTTTGGTTAGGGGGGAATGTGTAGTAAACGAGAAGAGATTGAAGAGATGTGACTACCTAAGGGGTATACTATGTTTAGGAAACCTAAAAAATACTATTCATGGGTTAAAACTGTACTAAATCTAAAACTGCAATATAAATTGAAGAGACAAAAGTGAAATATGAAACCAGAAAGAAATCTTTCAGAAGTAATTAAACAATCCTAAGTTTTTTTTAACAGTTTAAAATAAATCTCAATCTCAAAAAGATTTTAATTTTGATCCTTAAAGCTGCGTAATTATTCCTTCTCAGCTTTCATTCAATTCATATTTGACATTTCGCCCACTAAAAGTATTCTCCCAGCTAGACCCTTTGAGGTCCAAATGCTGCCCTGCCCACACAACATTATCTACCGACATTTACATCGGCCATTAAGTCAGGGGAATTAATCTGTTGGGCAAATTATGCCTCACGTACTTCTTCGCCCACACAGAAAACCGAACGAAACCGGCAAAGCAAAAAAAAAACATTATTTTGGGGACAAACAATTTTCTTAATGCTCCCCAAAAAAAGCAGCAAAATCAAAGCCGGCAAGAAGCTGGGGATATATAATGCCGGCTACGACCGCAATTAATTTTCATTACAAGGCAATAAGCAAAATTAAACACGAATCAAGTGGAACGAAAAGAAAAGCGAGCATTTGACCAGCAAAAAGGGACAAACTCATCTCAAAGTCGTTGTGGTTACAGCAAACATGTTGACATAAATCATTTATAAGAGTTTTGATTTATTTGAATCACACAGAATATTGCTTGAAAAGGGATGACACAGGAATCTTAAGAAGGTTAGGAGATTATCATGGACAATTATGTGGGCTAAAGGCATAGATCTAACATACAGATTATAATTTATTTTTAAAATATTTCTTAAAACTTACTCAACTCCCATAGAAGTTAACCAATTGTATGTGCTTACCTGTAAATAGAAAGACAAAAGAATTTCAGTTAGTTAAATCTGTTAACAGCTTTGCCTTAAGTTTAAATTGCCAAAATATCTAATTTAAGGTCGCCGTTAACATTTCACTGTGACTCACTCACTTGACTCACAAAAAAACACAAAAAATGTGCCTCTGAAGTATGTAGGTAGTGGCAGATTGGCTCAAGTTTATTTCAAATGATTTATCACTTGGCCATCAACGAATTTGCTTTTTTCCAACACACACAACACACAACATGCGATGGCCGCAACGGACAATTGAATAGAAATAAGACATACTCAACTTTCAAGCCGAAAAGTAAATAAATATGATGAATCTTAGGTGCGTGTGTCTGCTGGGTAAAAATAGACTTAAGCGTTCTCACTTTGTAGCGCTTGATTTTTCAGGGTTAAGTAAGCCAATCGAGCGTGAATGGTTAAATGGTGCAGAAAGAACTTGTAAATTGCCCAGGTCAACACAAAAATTAATGGGTAATATTCATAAAAATTAGTAAGTCTCGTTACTCATCGTTAATCAGATTTTTGTAGAATAAGTCTAGCCGTATATGTCTGTATAATTTGATTTCTGTTTAAGGAATTGCATTAATTCGATCGCTGATACCTTTTCTCCGATAGCCAATTTCCACAATTAATCCCCAATAAATTGTCAGTCTCATGATATATATTCCTTAACGGTTTCGAACTGGTTCGGGCTCGTTTGATAATCTGAAAAGCTGTCGCGTCATGCAATCAAATTGAAAGAGCCGCGCCATCGAATGACAGTTGGTTCTGCGTCCGCGGAAGAAGTATCTGGAGATGGAGGGTGAAATGCGGAAGAAAGGTAGGTGTCAATGCCAATGAACCGCGGCAAATCCAATGAAGATATCGCAGAGTTCAATCGGGTGTTTGGTTTGGTGGTTGGCACGTGTTGAATGGGAGTTATCAATTGATTAGATAAGCCTCGAACCCCTCCAAAAAAAACACCTTTCTCGCAGGCGTTGGAAGCCCAGTTGGAGGGCTAATCAATTAGAATAAAAGTCGTTAAAGGATTTCGGCTAATGTCCTGCTAACGAACTTTGGGTTCACTGAACTGAACGCCTAATGAAGTGTGTGTGTTGCCGAATAAAACACATACTCGGGAAAGGAAAAGGAAAAGTACTAACGAATTTCGGCCAGAAGCCACGAATAAATGTCCCAAGCATGCCCACATTTTATTCGAAATGCGTGGCTCCTACGTTGCCGGTTATAAAAATAGTTCAATTTATGCGCTGACGTCATTCTGGGAGCCTAGGAAATGCCGAATAAAGCCATGAAAATGGATCCCCAGGGCTGCCAAAGGGGAAACAGAGGCGGTGGTATCGTGTGTATGAAGAGGTACTCGAACCTGTTCTCAGACTGGTTTGGGTTTTAGTTCTTGGGCTCCTGTTCAATTCGATTTAATTGTTACGGCTGCGTGTCCTTTTTTTTTTGTCAGAAATTACCAGGAGCAATACTTGGTAAAATCGATATCTTATTGGGTTTCGCTTTTTACTGGAGAAAGGGGTTTTGTTTCACCTAAAGGAGTTCTTTTGTGACTTGGTGAGAGGAGCAAATTACTGAAAAATCAATAGTGAAGAGGATTTTGAAGTATAAATAATTCAAAACTAATAAAAGAAGGTTACATTAATGAATAATTTATAGCTTATTGTTTAAATAAATTACTAATTTTTATTTATTTATTCCTTGAAGGTTGTCATGTCACTTTTTAACATCATAAAATTTCCTTCTCTATGTTTATCGTTTTCTACAAAGTTCTCCGTACAAGTTTTAATAACTTAATTAAATTTACTTAGGCCTGTAAACATCCTATTTCTCTTACTCATAATCCGGAACCAAAAAAGGAGCATTTTGCTTTCATAAGTACATAAATCCTCTCCCCCCAAACAATATATCAAACTCAGTGCTGCTGCTTTTTCCTAGGATAACCCTCTCTCTTTCCTCTACATAATCCTGCATTTTCCAGCACTTGGCTCCAACAATAAATCAGAGCTAGGCACACACATAGTACTCTCGCTTTTTCCCTCTGCGGGCAAAGAGCTTGACTCCATCTCCACTCCATCCGTCTCCATCAGCATTTCCATTCGTGTCGCCATCTATCCATCTAATTCATTCCGCTCTGGCCCCATTTGGTTTGATTTCTATTTGGCTACGTGGTGATTTAATAAATTGTCCATTTATCACTGACATGTGAGCAACGTTTCATCATCCCCACCACCACCATAGGCTGCTGCTGTGCAGTCCTTTGTCCAATTTGATATTTTGTTTGCTTTTGATTTTGTTGATGTCGCCTTTGTTGTGTGTAATTGTGTAATTATGATTGCGCGTGTCCTCGTCCTCGGCAGGACATCGCTCGTTTGTTGATGTTCTTCCGTTTGTCGAAAAAACCCAGTTGAGGACGGAAAACGATTAGTGGGGATGAACATGTGCGGATAATAGCTTTCAATTGGGATTTTCTAGAGTGGAAATAGCTATATATGTTGCAATTATTTTTGTTTTTATAGATTTTAAATCAATTAAATTGGCCCCCAAAAGAAGGCTACAAAATGGTATATATGTTTAATTGCACACATTTGAGTGACATTTTAATTAATCTCAAATACCATGTTTTTTTGTGGTTTTAATCATTATTTCTTGCATAAGAAAGCTATAAAATAAATAATAAATAAAAAGATAAGTGGTTCCCTTCGCTAAATCAATATAAGAACGTAATTTCTCATTCTACCAATTTATTTGTAGTTGAAATGTCCTTAGTATCTCTTCCATTTGGTCTCATAAATTAGAAGCCACCACAAAAGCGGCGCCTCCTGCTGACATCCACTCCTTGTCCTTCTCCTTTTTACAGAGAGCTTCACTAATCCGGAGCAAAGTTTATTGCCTGCTTTTAGGCGCTGTGGCTGTGGCTTAAGCCTTTGGTGGCATATTTTCCCCCCAAAATATTTGCATAATTCCTTTTCAAACGTCCAACTGTGAGAGGTATCAAATGGGGGTTTTATCTGTTTTGGGATTTTGTGGATATATATCTATATGCCATTTATCCACGATGGACTGACTGACCAAAGCGGTGGGTTTATTTTCATTGGCTGAGGTCAACGATCCTCTGTCCTTCGATATCTTCCTTTTCGGAGTGTTTTCTTCGGTTTGACAATTGTTGTTTGGTTTGTTTTTCTCTGTTTTTATTATTTTTCGTTTTCGTTCTGAGTTTTCTTTGGTTTGTTTTTGTTGTTTTAATATTAACCCACTTCAAAAGTCTCGCACACGCATTTTATTTGCATACATTTACACCCACACAGCCTCACATACACACACCACCATCCCCACCTCTCTTTCGTTCTGCGACGCCCCGTCTCTTTCGCAAAGTGCGTTAAAAGCTTTTGTTCGGGGTTTGGTTTTTGTTTTGTTTTTTGCGTTTAGTGCCATTTGTTCTTATTTATTTTGTTGTATTACTTTTGTTTTTGTGTGTTCTTTGTTGTTGTGTATTTTGTTTTTATTTATGTGTTTTTTTTTTGCATTTTACTTCTTTTGCCTTTGCGCTGCGTCTTACGGCTGCTCTGCCGGCTTCTGCGTCGCAGTTGCTGTTTTGTATCTTGATTTTGGTTTCAACGGTGAATGAACTCAGGACCTGCGGACGTTCAACTGCGTCCCAAAAGCGTTTCGATTTTGCCTCTTTTCCCCTTGTTTTCATACCCTCTCCCGATAGAGGGTATTACAATAATACGAAATATCGATATCCGAGAGATCAATTCGATTAATAAAATGAAGTTAATCGAGAACAAGATTGGTGTTTCGATAAGATCGATAAGATAGAAAAGGAAGTTTGGTTTAGATATCGAAGAATTATCGGTAAATAAGTTTTATATTTAAGGCCCCAATTCAGTTTATCGATAACGATCGATATAGACTACTCCGTATATCTGCCTTTTAAATTTATATTTTCAAAATTAATTGAAAATTTATGAATTTTTAATTAAGAGTTGATATTCTTGACAGAATAGTAATATTAATTGTTTTAATTAAAATCAAAAATGAATATCAAGAATCTTAAAAAGAATAATAAATATATTATCAAAATAAGATATGAGAATTATTATACAGAAGAAAAAGTTTAAAAATATAAAACTAAGCAAATTAGCATTGTAGAAATTAATTCCAGGGTATGTCCGCATTCGGTCTCCCATAAATACATCCTTCTATTGTTGTTCTTGTTAATGCTGCGTAACACATTTAATTGTTGTTGCATCTGCCGCTGTTTGCACTGCTGTTGCTTCTTGTTCACACCACAAACCCACACACACACAACCTTTTTTTAACCGTTCTTTTCGTCTTTGAAATTGCTAAGTTTCGCTAGCTTTTTGCCAGCGACTTGCGGCTCCCGACTGTCAAATAATAATTTGACATTTTATATTTTAGCAAGGGTATTTCATGTTTCTCGTGGAATGAGTCATTTAGCCTGACGTCAAATTAAATGAAAATTTGTGGTCGACTTTGAGGCGTCTTGGCCAACAAGGACTTTGCGGCCATGTTAATTGACTTTGGATACTGCGGTGGAGCCAAGAAAAGGGTTTTAAAGGAATTAAAATAAACAAAAGATATATCTGGCTCTCTGATTTTACTTATATAAAATTAATATTATATATATTTTTTGTACATTTTATTTATTATACATGCTCTCCCTGACTTTTAGATTCTTTACAAATCTTTTTTTGCTTAAACACAATTTAAATTCGATTTCAGTCTTATGTTGACCCAATATTTTATCAATTTCGCAACCCAAAATCCTGTCCACACGCCCACATAATTGATTGTTCCACAAAAAACTTGAGCATTCCGGAGGCGGCTTTAAGCAAACATTTGACCAGCAGAAAAAGGTTACAAACATTTTGTTTGCCTCATTTTCTTATTTTGGAAATTGTCGAGCAGCTGCCACCGCCCAGCGAGTGGGCGGAGTGGGGCAAGTTTTCGCCAGCAATAAAAATTCAAGTTCAACGAATTCTCCGCTTGGGTAAATAACCTCGAATCGGGCGACAACACCCCGAAAAGGCAGAGCTGAGCAGAGCAGAGCAAAGTCAGAGCAGAAAAGCCTGGCCCAAAAAGCACATGACATCCTCGCTGAAATTCACGCCCAAAAATTGGCGAAATGGCCAACACACAGAGAGAGCAGAGCGAGCGACGGAAAAGGCCTCGGATAACCTTGAACTTGAGACGCGTTGCGAAAGTCTCCCGAAAAGCGTAACAAGAGGAAAGCGTCAAGAGAACTGTGCAAAAAGGAAAATTTACACAGTGCTCGCAACAAAGTGATTTCTTTTCTTGGCCCAGCCACGAACCCACCCGTGTTTTATCCTTTTTATGCAAATTTTTTTTCGGCGGTCCCGTCTGGCAAAACTAGGAAGGTTGAAAAGGGATTCTATTTTTGAGAAAATTACACACGTACTTGAATCGTTTAGTTTATTTGATAATGGAATTTAACATTGCCGTAACTTGAGAATTACAAAGTGAAGGAGGAGTCGAGGGTGAAAGCAACAGCTGAGCAGAAAATGTGTGCAAAAAGCACAACTGTACTTGAGACATTTCTCATGATTTATGCAGGAGATATAAATTGTTTGGATCTAGGTATATGAAATATGCGAATAACGTTCGGGTATTTGTTAAATAAATTATTAAAATAAACGAATTTGATTTAGAATTTAAACTGTTTACATGATGATAAAGATATGTTTAAGAGTTCTATCGATTTATCGATAATAAATGTGAACAGAGGTGCCTTCAAACATCGATTTAAATAATGAAAAACTCGTTGTTTATCAACCTTTACAATATCCTTTACTTTTTCATAACTTTTTTAAAGAATTATCTTAATCAACAAATTATTTAATTTTTTTCTGTATTAATCTTAGCTCAATTTTAAAATCGTGCGGCAAGATCGTAAATCGTAATTTCATCACGACATTAGCATGCTCTATCCACACATTTCCCATCTGCCAGAGACTGTTCACCACCCATTTTCCTAAGTTTCTTTACAAAATTAATAAGTTTTAAGTTCGTCTTAACGGTGAACACCTGGGGATGGCTGAGGGGGAGGCAGTTTCGCGCCCCGCAAATCTCGGAGGATGTTAATAACTTGGTCGTACACCATGAACATGGCATACATTCCACATAACATTAATTAGTTTTTGTCTAATTACAGTCAACATCAGCAACGGCGAACGCAGAAGATACAGCTACAATCCGACATACACAAAGATACATTGGCGCTTGTGCGCTTTGCAGTTATGTTTTATGCTATTTTGTCGCCAAAGAACAAGTTAATGACTGCAGCGGAATGGCCTGGGATGCTGCATGATTATGGCTTACTGTTAGCCGGCGTCTTTCTGTATGCACAAGTATCTGTCGGATGGCTGAGTGCAAAAATGTATCTGCAAAAACTCGTTCGCTAATGGTTCGCCTGTCGAACCGAATGGCAGAGATGTCACAGCTTTGCGGTTTGATTTGCCTTGGGGAATGGTTAAAGTCCCCAACCGAGTCGGAAAATCTAAATTAGTTGGATTTAGTTGGATTTATAGCAGACTTGTATTTGGTTAAAATTGTTAGAAAATAATTTTTATTGCATGATTGAGAGATATATGTAAGGTCAAGAAGTACTCTTTAGGTCAGGCTTTCTAAATTGCATTTTAAATATTTATTTAAATTGTTTTGTATTGATTGTTCTAAAATTAATTAAATATTAGGTATCATCTAGCCTTCAATTAATATCCTTCAGCCATTAACCATTAATTAACATGTCTCTTGATTATATAACAAGCCCTTCTCATTGGCCAACTCTATTAGCTTTAAACAACAAAAACCCAAAAAAGCAATAAAAGGCCAAGAAGAAATTTCCCCATTTTCGAAAAGTGTCAAACTGTCAGTGCCATCAACAAACATTCCCATAACCATGCAAATTTCCAAACAGGCAAAAAAAAAAAAGGAAGAATACGAAAAAAGGATGCAAAACAAACCATTTGTCTAAAAATAACAGCAAAGCAATGTTGTTAATTTAATTTTATGACATGACGGACAGCAACACCGCTAAAAAAAAAAAAACTGCCAATGTACAGTCTCTGTCAAATGCAAGAAAACCTGGTCGATAAGACGGCCCTAACACTAGCCAGAGTAAAAAGCAACAACTATAGAGCCATCTTAGCCAACTTTAGCGGCTTCTAACGGTGAATATAAATATGAGAAGAAAGAAAGAGAGGGAGAGAGAGAGAGAAGGAGTGCCTAACAACAAACAGAAATACAAACAAAGTGGTAGTGGCAAGTGCAGTCGCAAAATAGGCGCGTCTCGTTGTTTTTAGCCTTGTTCAACAAGGCTGCTTGCAACAACAACAACAACAACAACAACACCAACAACCAGTTACAACAACAGCGGCAACAAACCGTTTGCATTCCTGACCTACTCCGCAACTTTACATCGACTTCAAACAGCCAAAAACCCCCCACTTTCCACCTGCCGCCGCCCACCTGAGCTGCTCAGCCAGACACACACCGGCATAGAAATAGGCGGGAAATACAAAGAAGGAAAAGCGCGGATGAAGAGGGGACTGGAGTGGTGTGGAGTGGGTGCGTCATTGGCCAAAAGGATACGAGAACAAGCAACAACAACTACTTTAACAACAACCGGTATGGCCATAAAAAAAAGCTGTGTTTTTACTCGTAGTCAAGGGTATACTACAGTATACACATGTAACAAGGCGAAGATAAAGGTATTTCCGACAATTATTTTGGTTTTTAGTAGTGATAAGATCTTTTAGAAAAATATTAGTTATAGATTTTATATTTATTTAATAATTAATTAATAATGCTTATCGATTTTACTTTTACAAGTGTTCCTATAACTGAACTATTCTGTTTCAATTTATTATTCAAATTTAACAAAATTTATTAACATTTTATTTAACAAAAAATTAAAAAAAAATAGTAATGCATTTGAAAAATCTTAGAAAATCACCATGTTTACAGGAGGACCATAACGTGCCCCTCAAGTATGCAACAGATTTCCTTGTAAAGCTTCTATAGTACCAGGTATCCCTAAGTCGTGGCACTAGACTTAAATTTTCGTTATTGTTTTTCTCCTTTATGTTTTTCGCTTGCCTCCCAAAAGTAGTTAAACTTCAAAAGCCGACAAACGAACGGAGCAAAGTCGACAAGCAAGAAAATGAAGGAGTAGTCAAAAAAAAAAAAAAAAAAAAAAAAAACCCAGGGAAAAACTGGGTATATGAAAACGAGTTTTCACTACTTTTGCCTATTTTACAACGGCTATAACAACAACAACTATAGCCAAATTAAGACGGAGTGATGTAGACGATACCACCAGGCATGCAACACCAAAATGCTGAATGCAACCTCTACAATAAGCAGCAACAACAAGGCATTGCAAACCAATGACGTGCGCACAGTGGTTAAAGCTTTAAAGATTTTGAAATATAGTTTTCTCGTATCAAAAACTTCGGCTATAGCTATAGCAAAAAATAATTAGCAGTGCTCTGCGTAGCCGTAGCAAAAAATTGAGAGCGAGATGAGAGCAGAGCAAAAGGAGTTTCGTCTTATGCTACGGCTGTCGCTGCAGCAGAAAACAAAAACAAAACACAGGAGGACAGAAAGAGA
>JAEIIJ010017821.1:0-11522 GCA_018904815.1 Drosophila ogumai | reverse complement strand
AAGTGTATGAGCGTTCTGGTCCTCTCTGAGGGCGTGGGTTCGAATCCCACTTCTGACAAATATTTTTTTTGTTTAGTTATCACGCTTAAGAAGTAAATTAAATAAATACATTTTTAGGAAGAAAATAAATCTTTAAAATAATATATTCCTAACAAAAAAAAATAATAATAAAATTTAAATACAAAAAAGTAACCTTAGCTTTACTCCTCAATCCATGATTATGTCTCAATCTCTTACAAATTTCTTATCTCTCCCAAGCATTCGTCAAAGGCAGTTCCTAAATCAGTTTCTTTTTAAATATTTTGCTACCAATTATTATAGCCTCATGGCGTCAAAAACTTTCTCCATTTTAACCCCAAAAGGTGTGGCCGGGCAAGGCAAAGCTCAAGCAGCTCAGACCAATAAGCTTAAGAAGCGTGTAAGATTCTACCCGATGGTGGAGTACATCTTCTACGACAGTGAGAAGACTAAGGCCGGTGCACTACTGCGGCTTGGTAAGTAGAGGGATATATCGCTTATATAATGTCTTTATTGATTGACTACTTTGAAGATGTGGCGCCTGGGAGACAAGGCAGACTCTGGTCTCACAAAAACATAAGCGTAATATTAGGGCTCTAGCCCAAAAAGGGCCACCATTTTGCAATGGAGCAACTATAAACACACACACCACGGACAGGAACAGCCAGCGGAAGTTGTTAACTGAACGTGACACTTTTAACCTAATTGGAGTCTAAGCTGCTGCCCGTGTCCTGCGTGGTAACTTTGGCAGTTTAATGCATTTTCCATGTTTTACTACCACCAGTGACAGTATCCAGTCAATATCATGATATCTACCCTTTAAATATTGTATATTTTGCATTAAAAAAGGCACTTGCTTACGACTACATTCGGCCTTCGATTAACTAAGAACCTCGTGAGTGACTTTGCAATTTACAGCGACGACATGAATGGATGTACGTTGTGGGGCGGAAGGAGTAATCTGCATTTGAAATATTTACAATTGGTAAGGCCCAATGCAGAGCGGAATGCAGAGAGAGAATGGAAGGATTATGGCCCTTTTGCGACGTCAAAACACACTCGTTGATTCGATAAGGCTAAGCTCTGCAACTGACCTATGTCAAAGAGTTAGCGGGGCGGGCAAACAAATCGATGGTGCCGGCTGGCAATTAAGTGCAGCAATAACCCTGCCAGCACCTGAAGACAATTGCCGGATGATGATGGTCGCTGGGCAATCAGCCATTGGTATCGCCTTAATATATGGCCGCGTCATTTGACTCGGTTATCCGCATGGGCAATGCCCAGTGCGGCAATGGTAATCGCAGTTCTGCGGCTATAAAAGGCCCTCGGGGCCCGTTAGTTGGCCATCCAGACACGGAGAGCGTTACCACAGAAATGTTCCTCCAGATTGTGACTTCGTTAGCCCTGCTGCTGGCCATTGTGAATGGCGCAGCGATTCCCTCGGGTCTGGTGCCCCAGCCCACGCAGGATGGCCGGATTGTGGGTGGCACAGCGACGTCGATTGAGGATCATCCATGGCAGGTTTCCGTGCAGAAGTCGGGCGGTCACTCCTGCGGAGGCTCCATCATCAGCACCGACATCATTGTGACAGCCGCCCATTGCCTGCAGTCACCGGTCACGGCCTCTATTTTGAAGATTAGAGCCGGCTCGGACCGGCGAACCTATGGCGGCGTTTTGATTGAGGTGGCTGCCTTCAAGGTGCATGAGGGCTACAACGCCGCAACGAAAGCCAACGACATTGCGGTGCTACGTCTGAAGACCAAGCTGACCTTTGGATCCACCATCAAGGCCATCACCATGGCCACTGCCACACCTGCCCATGGAGCCGCAGCCAGCGTCTCTGGCTGGGGAAAGACCACCTACGGCGGCAGCTCCTCCTCGCAGCTGCTCTACATCGACACCAAGATCGTGGGGCGCTCGCAGTGTGGCAGTTCCACCTACGGATACAGGTCTTCCATCCGGGAGACCATGATCTGTGCGGCAGCAGCCAATAAGGATGCCTGCCAGGGCGATTCGGGCGGTCCTTTAGTATCTGGAGGGCAGCTCGTGGGCGTAGTCTCCTGGGGAGAAGAATGCGCCCTCGCCAGGTATCCAGGTGTCTTCGCCAATGTGGCCGAGCTGCGCGATTGGGTGCTGCAGGCCCAGAAGACCGTCTAGTTTAAGTCAAGTGCAAGAGCAATAAAAAGCAACTCATAGTCGTAACTGCAGCTGGCATGGCTTTCGTTTCCTTTGCTACTTCCGCTCATTTGACTGCTCAGCAGCAGAAGCCGAAGCAGCAGCAGCAGCAGTGACTTGTGAATCCAATCCCCAATGCCACATGTGCGGCAGCAGGACGACGTGCCCTTCCTGTGGGCCACGCCACTCGTACATGCAATCTGGGTCAGTCCGCAGGGGTTGCCTGGCTGACTGACGGGTGGGGCCTCAAAAAACAGGAGGGGATTGAGGACGGGACAATGGTAAGCCTGTTTCAGCGGCATTTGCATACTCAACGCTCAGTACAGTCGTGTGACATATCTGTGACATGGCTGTAAAGGACTTAACAAATCAGACACTCTCATTTAATTGTAGAATTTTGAATTACGAAGAAAATATTCAGGCCCTGGAGTTAAAGAGAAAAAATATTTGTGGTTTTTTTTACAAGAAGCAAATGGGTTAATTCCATTAAATAGAGTACGTTTCGTTGTAGAAATGAACTTTAGCCAGCTATCAATAAATTACGCCTTTTGTCAAGGCATCCTTTAGTTAGTAAAACCCTTTATTTGATGGATTTACAGCAATATTAAATTAACAGCTTTTGTTATCAACAAGATAATCACAATCTGTAAGACAAAGAATATGGAATAAGCTAGAAAATCAACCCCAACTACGTAATTGACACAACTGCTTTTGCTTTAATTACAAAACATGACCAAAACATCTATAAGTTAGTAAGTCAGAATAACCAATACAAATACTACTTTGGACAAATTTTTAATCCTTCATTTTACATCAAAAACATACAAAATCAAGACATACATAGATCTAATTTTATAAAAATCTTCCCCTTAAAATCATATTTCTCTTATCTTTTTTAAGGCAAAAGCTCGTGCAAACTCAAAGAACAAATGTTTGTTTATAAAATCTGAATATGTGTGGCCTTAAACAAAAACGAATAGTTGGTAAACAGAGCACTCAAATCTCCGGGAGGCATTGGCCACAACCAACCCCGCACCCTCGCTCCACCAGAGTCCAGACTACGGGACGCCAGTCGTATTGATCCGAAACGAATGAGGCGACGCGACACTAAGAGAGGCTGCCCAGGGAGATGAGATGGTGACTAGCCTACGGAATGCCTAGAATTCTTGGGCGTCCAGCTGCTCAACACACTTACCTTCGTACTCCGCCCGCTTCCTGCGTAGAAATGAGGCGGTCATTTGCAGGCCCCTTTGGGCCAAAACCGAAACTCGACTCCGGCCACTCTGTCGGGATAGAATGGAGCCCTTGGAATCCTTGCGGTTGCCCGACCTTCGGTTAGAGGAGAGTGTGCCAGCCACGGAGGTGGACACAGAGGCGGCTGGCTGCTGACCGGATGTCGGGGTCACTGGAGTATTGGGCGTGTCCGAGTCGATGAAGCCCAGGTTGCTGTTGGCACTGTTCAGGTGGATGCTGGATTGATCCGGGCGCCCGCAAAGCGTAACGCTGCCGCCACTGTGGATACTTTGCGAAACGGAAGCGGCCAGTTGCTCGTCCAGGCCGTCCGAGACCCTGGGCGTGAGGTGCTCCAGAGACTCAAAGTCCCGATTGATGGCCGGCGGCATGGAGTGCCGGAACCAGGAGTCCTGGCGCTGCTGGGCCACGCGTTGCTGTCGGCGTCGCTGGCTGGCCGAAGTGCCCGACAAATGGCGCATCCGGCTACCGGGATCATCCGCAGATCCATTATCATGCGGACTGCGAAGCTCCAGGCTCTGGCGCTGGTAGGGGCCCGACATCTTCTCTTATGGGGAGGGGGTTCTTATTGGTTCCTGGGGATTCGCTCCCGAAAAAGGCACTGGATCAGGACTCAGCTGGGGATGCAGGCACTCGAAAGGCACATGTGGCTAACTAACTCTCGTTTTCTAATCTCGATTCCTCCTCGAGCAGCGGTTATGTAAGGCGCTCGACCTCTAACTCGGCGGTGGGGGTTTGGGCTTGGGCTTCCATTACCGTCTCCGTTCCCATTTCCGTTACCAAATTCACATTCCCAATTCGTGGGCCTTGACTCTGACAGGTGTTGAGAACCGGAACAACTGGCGACGAACCGAGCCCAAGGCGGACGCCGCCGCCATTAGTGAAACGATTTTAAAACTACTCCACACGGCTGAGGCGGAACATCAAAAATTCATTGCAATTCTGACATTTAGGGGCAATGGTAATGCTATTTGCTTGTCACGCATATGCAGCCGTAGACGGGAGGGCCTATGGCACGCTTTCGATGTCGCAGATATCTATATCTATATATATTTTTCAAGTGCCTTGCTCCGGTAGCAGTCTTTCAAACATAAATCCAAAGAGCCCGAGCTAGAGCCCCATCAGTTCGCAGTGACAATCTGAATAATTAAAGTGTCGTTTAAAGCGGAGGGCTGGAAACCTTCAGATTATCGAGCTGCATTCGCGACTGCAGCGCTAAATTGAGTATTTACACCTCTCCAATTACTACGCTTGTACGCCGTAATTGCAAAAAGGCTAAAGCCAAAGTGGGAAGAGACTACTGCGCCACGACGAGTTTCGCCACTTTCAACGATTTCCCACGGCTATTGGCCGCAGCCGAAAAAAAAAACCAAAAACCAAACACGTCCAAACCGAACCGAAGTCAAAAGCCAACTGCGGATCCTTTACGAAATAAGGGACAACACAGCCGCCTGCTCGTCTTTCCTTCGGTCCACGAAAAGCCGAGCCCTCAACCGAAGTTGGCTCCTAGCCTTAGCTGTGGGAAGGGGCTAAAGGGAGCCCGAAAACTTTTCAAAAATATATGTGTCGCTGCTCAGGAGAATACACGCGCGTATGTGGGCCAGGCACTAAATAAACTACGAGATAAATTGGGCAGCTATGAGCAGAGGCGATAGCTTATATTTTACAATTGTCGACCCTCAGAAGTATGCAACATTGTTTGGTCTCTGCTCTCTGTTGGCTCAAATAATGCTTAGCCGCAGCCGGTCATCGCGGCCCATTAGCTCAGCTGGTTAGAGCGTCGTGCTAATAACGCGAAGGTCGCGGGTTCGATCCCCTCATGGGCCAAGTCTACTTATTTTTTAGAAACTATTTTTTTTTCTATTATTTAGAACAGTGAGGTAGCTAGTGAAAATAATCTTATCGCTTTAATGGGGACAGCCGAGATTCATCAACTCTTTGTTCTATTTTTGTAAGAAAATGTTATTTTTTGAAGGCTTTCTTAACTAATATTTGAAAGTGATTCATTTCGGGATTTTTCTCAGATTATATTATTGTTTATAGACCCAAGTTAGTGACCAGTTCTTCAAAAAGTTGTATAAATGCTAAATATAATATCTATAAGTAGTTAATTACTTTTTTTTTGCTCACACATTAGTTGTTTCGCGAGTTAGTACTACTACTTTGAATATAAATGTCTATTTCTTTAAACTTTTTTAAACTCAGCCCTATGAGGAATTAAATTGAACTGAAACATATTTTTTTCGGACACATCAAGAATAACAAGTTCGACTTAAAAATGTATTTCTTGGGCAAGTACGCCCCATAGTTCAGTCATATCAACTATTGTGTGGCAACAACTACAGTATATAGGACTTAAATAGTACGTTACTCACAGGTATTTAGCAGACCCGGTCCGGGGAACTCGCTGCTGCGGCGGTATGCGAGCCGTAAGCGTGATGATATGGAGGGCATCGGTGTAACTTCCAAGTCAACAGCAACTGGTGACCAAACATCCGAGACAAGGGAAAAGACCAAGAAAGGGGCGGCCGCCGGCTGTTGTTTGGCTTCGCTGCTCTGTGTACTTCCGCGGAAATCAGCTCATTTATGCCAGCAAACATAAGTACACACACTACACTACGCACAACAATACACCTCCCACACAAACCGCTGCCAAGTTGATTCTATTTAAGCGCAGTGAATAATTGCACGAGTGTGTGGAATATTGATAAGGGAGTAAACAAAGCCGTAACTGTGGCGATAAGTGCGCTTACGCATGAATAAGACCGATTTGCTCAGTCTAGACTCTAGACTGAGAAATTGCATTTATCACTCACTATTGTAAGTAGACACAAGTCGCGGCTTGTGGTCTATATTTTCTTTTATTATTTTGCGCTTTTTATTATTCGCAGCTGGCACGGTTGCATTCGCCATGGCGCCGGTCTGGCAACGCTGTTTGGCGGTTATCGAAACACCTTAGCTCCTATCGAAATTCAAAGAAAAACCATACATTTCAAATGTAATTCTAACGCAATTGTTTTTATTCCATAAAACGAAAGGGTACAAATGACTTAAATTCTAGGTCTTGTTCTCCAGGACACCGCACAGTTTTACTTTTTACACATTGTACAAAGGGATGCTTGGATGGATGGCTACCATTTCATTTTCTTTTCTTTCTTTTTTTCTCAAACAATTATTTCAATGTCCGTTTCGATGATTAACTGAAATCAGTAATTCAGAGCGGCGGTTAAGTAATTAAGAAAGCCTTGGCTACATGCAACAAAAATGGGGTTATTCGACACATAAAACCAGAGTTTTGTACGCTAGAGAGTATTCATAAATTTTTAGGTACTACGAGGATGGATATTTACACGTTCTAATATACATTTTATGTTACTGTCATTCAATATGAATGAGTGCTCCATGGTATTGGGTAGTGATCATTAGATACAGGTTGCCAAAACAAGTGTGATATTTCGTTCGTTCAGGCTCAGTTCGATGCCCCTTAACAGTCTTTTGAAAATGCATAGGTAATCCGTGTTAATAACTTCGTTGTTTCCGTTCCATTCCACACAACAACACGTAGATGAACATAAATGAATATGAAGTTAGCAAACGAGACAACAAATTGCAATACGAAAGTAACGATAATGATGGCAAGAAACGTTTCAAAATGGCAAGTAATGGGTGGGTGGGTGTGTGGCCTCTCGGGTTAATGCTGATTGACTGGACGTTATAACTCATTCTCCATGTTGGAGCGAACGTTTCGCAGCACATTGTGCGTTTTTAGTATCTGATTCTTGATGTCTTTCTCGACTTGTGCTTTTGCTTTGTTAGCCAGACGCAACTTTTCGTAGGTGTCTTCGAATGCTCGCTTGGTGCGGATTAGTTTGCGCCGCAACTCGGCGTTTTCAAGATCTACCTTGGCACAGTCGTGGGCCGTAGCTGTGGCTGTGGATGCGGATGATGCAGCCAGGTTGGCCTTGCTTTCAGCTGAAGTTGAATCTGTTAAGGAATAAGGATACTAGGTTCATTTTTCACTCTTTCTGAAAACTTGACAAACACTCACCTTCTAACTTTATCTTCTGCTCGCCACTCAGCTCCACAGTTTTCAGCATTGCTCGCTGGGCATTGGATAGCTCCACGCTGGAGATTCGTCCGGCATCGCTCTCTATGCCAAGATCGGGTGACGAGTTGTTAACCCTCTGGGCCAAGACGGCAGCCGTTGCCGGGTTGGGGGCAGAGCCGGATGCCTGACCATGTCCTGCTGGTGGACCCATGGGCACTGCCACCTCCTCGGAGGTGTATCCCGACTGTGAGACATCGCTGCTGTTGGCACGCTTCTGCTGCTGCTGCTTACGCTGCTCCTCCTTCAGCGCCTCCAGCTGCATCTTCAGCTCCTCGGAGCGCTTCTCCAGCTGCAGCTTGTCGTTGTAGGCCTTGGTGCGTTCCATAACCGCCTTGGAGGCCTGCAGGGTGCTCTCGTCCAGTTGCTTCTTAAGAGCCCGCGTGGCCAGCTCGTTTTCCACGAGCGTCTGCTTCAGTTCCTTCTCGTTCTCCTGGTGATAGTCCAAGGAACGCTGCAACTCCAGCAGCTGCTGGGCCTGCTCTTGATAAGTGGTCAAAGCCACCCAGTCGCGCTCAAGAGCCTCCTTGTGCAGGCGCTCGTGCTCCTCCAGCTGCATTAGGGCTTCCTGCTTATGCTGCTCCACCTGAGACTGCAGCAAGTCCATGGACTCGGCATGCCGCTGCTCAATCTCCTGGATCTGCTGCTGCGCCGCCTGCAGTTCCATCTCGGTTATCTGCGCATCCGCTGTCAGAGTGCTCTGGGCCAGCTTCAGCTGGTCAATCTGTTGGTTCTTGTTCTCCAGCAGACGCTGCAGTTCCATCATGCGCTGCTCCTCGTGCGAGCCAATGGCCTGCAAATCGGCGGTGAGAGCCTCATTGATGGCTCGCAGCTGCTCCAGCTGCTGGCCAATCTCGAGGCACCGCAGCTGTTCCTGCTTGTAGCGATTGTCCAGCTCCACCAGCTGGCACTGCACGTTTAGCACACGCTCATCCTTCTGGGCTATTTGCTCCTCCAGCTGGGCAATGCGTTCGCTGTTCCGGTTCCGCTCCTGGCGCATGGAGCAAGCCCTGCCCTCGCTCTCCGACTCGCTGGCCGGCTGCTCTGACGGCGCCGCCAAGCTATTGGAGGTTTCTTCGAGTCCTATGCGCGCCAGGGAGACCTTGCGATCGGGCTCCGACCAAGCCTCCGACTCGCTCTGGTTGTCCATCTGCTGAGTGGGTAAGGGCAGGGAGCGACGCTCCTTGCGCGACAGCTGCTGGCCGTCGGTGCTGCGCCGCTTCTCCAGCTCCCGCTTCAAAGCCTTGTTCTCCGCCTTGAGGTTCTCCATGGTCGGCGTCATCGAGCTGGCGGCATGGATCTGCTCGTGCGAGTTGTAAGTCTTGTGGCTAACATCGCCCTCGGTGTAGAGGATCTCGGAGAGATTGCAAAGCTGCGCGAGACTCTGATCGGCCAGCGAGGCGCCCGTTATGTTTAGGGTCATATTGAGACTCTTGGAGAGATCCAGGCTGCGATCCACAGCCTTGCGCATGGCATGGCGTCGATCGGCCGCCAGCACGCCCAGGACATCCTTGTGCTTCAGCAGGGAGTTCAGGAAGCCGGCCAGCTCTTCCAGTCGATTGGTCAAAACACTGCAGACATCCACGCACTCCAGGCGCCATTTGTCCGCCGTCTCCACTTCCAAGCGAGCTTGCTGGAGCTCCACGCGCAGCTGCCCGATCACAGCGCAGTTCTGCTGATCGTCGGCCAGACGCTGGAAGAGCACGTCCACCTTGCGCTGCAGCAGCTTGTTACGCTCCAAGGCCCGCGAGTACTCGGCCTCGGTGAAGGATTGCTGCAGGTCAGCCTCTCCGGCAGACTCCTCGCCAATTTGGGGCAGCGGCGCCTTGGGTTGGCTTGCCAGCAGCTTGGTGAGGCGCTCCACCTCGCGGTTCTTCTCCCACAGCTCCCTGTTGACCAGATTCTGTAGGTTGGCCGTCTTCTTTTTGACCTCGGCCTGCAGCTGCTTGATTTTCTCCTCCTGCTCGGCGATCTTTTGCTCGTAGCGCACCTTCAGGCTGACGGAGATTTCGGGGGAGCAGGCCTCGTTGTCACTCAGCGAGCGGCCGCCTGTCGTCGATGGTGAAGTCACAGCCTTGGCGCTGTCGTTCTTTAAGAGGGAAAAATTGTAAAGCAATTAGTATTCTTTTTTGTTAAGGGGCGATCTACATTGATACTCACCTCCTTGCTGACCGACTGCTGCTGTTTGTCCTGGTTGAGCCGCCTGATCTCCTTCTCCTGGCTGCTCAGCTTCTGCATCAGCTTCTGGATGGTGCGACAGGCCTGCTCGTGTATGCGCTCACGCTCCTTGAGTTGCTCATGGGCCTCTTGAAGCTCGCACACCTTGTCGGCCAGTTGGGCGCCCAGCTCCCGCTTGCCCTGCAAAGGGATTAGAAGAAATCGCAAGGAATCAACACAAGATACGTTGGCTTTAGGATTCGCTTTTAATAGGAACAATCAGGGGAAGGGGAAGGGGGAGGGAGGAATAGTACGATGGTGTGCAATGGATGGGATTAAATTTAATGGTCCTTAACGAGAAATTTGACGATGACAACTCCCACGGAATGTGGGTAACATCTCAATCGATAGCTAACAAGGATCAACGAAATCGAAACAAACGGTAGGGGGCGATGGCCATTGGCTGCTTCAACGGAACATGGCGCCGCCATCCAATTGAGATGAAAACAAAATCCGAAGAGGACCGCTTGCGGGTCACATCATGTAACGTCATCCCGGTGTACAGCTGGTAGATCTGCAGCCGCACCTCCTGAAGCGTCAGGGTAAGTAGGGTGCTCCCCAAGGGCAGAGAAACTGCCGGAATCCAGTCAGGCTTGGCACCGAATAGTTGTAGAACGCAGTGCTGGGCGCAGCCACAGTTAGGAAAGTGCCAGAAGGACTGCCACATATCCGAGGAGTCGGACGACTGTTGCTGCTGATGAGCTGTGGACGATGGCTGTTTAGGAGCTGATAACACTGGACGCGGTATGGCATGAAGAGCGTCACCTGCCGCCGGCACATCCTCGGACTCGTCGTAGGTTCCCGCTGATTGCCGCCCAAGATACTGATCGATGAGAAGTTGGAGTGCAATGAGGAACTACTGCCGCAACGATCAATAGAAGCTGTGATACCAACCCCGTTGGTGGTGGTGGTATCCACTGGTGACGACTGCGAGTGCATCGGCTGGACAACGGCCACGCGCTCCATACGACGCAGCTGATCCCTGGGCTGCAGGGTGTCGCTGAGGAAGATGTTCTCCTGCCGCATTATATCGAGCTCGGCGTTTTGTTTGGTGATCAGCTCCTCGAACCGCATTACGCTCTCCAGCAGGCTGCTGCAGGTCTCTTCCTTCTGCTTGATGGAGCCCTTTTTTTGGGATATTTTAGGAGTATAGCATGTGGTTGTGGTAGAGGATGCACTCACTTCCAGCTGCTGGATGTCCTGGCGTTGTACCTCTATTATCCCGATAGCCTCCTTCAGGGAACCGTTCTTGCCCGCCAACTCCTTCTCTGTGGCATTGACGGCCTCCATCAGGCGCTCTTCCTTTGCCCTAGAGTACTTCACCTTGGCATTCAGCAGCGCCAACTTTTTCTGCACAGTGAGTGGCCTTTAACACCTCTCACACACACAAACACACCTCTAACCCCACATTGTCACAACCCTAAATGTAACCTAATGGGGGAATACTTTCTAGGAATACTTACGTTTGCTGCCTCGCTGGACTCGGCATTCAACTCAAGAAGCTCAACCATTTCGGCATTCTTGATGGCCAGCTCCTCGATCTTGGCCTCGCAGGCGGTCAGCGATTCCAGGCGTTCGGCCAAAGTGAATTCCAGCTCGTTTTGGGCCTCCGTATGGCGCCTGTTTGTCTCCAGCAGTTCTTCGTTCAGTTTTTGCACTTCCAACTCCAGGCGCCTGAGCTTCTGGAAGTCAATATGGTCGCCTGGTTTGTTCGGTGTTGCGAACTGTAGGAAAAAATGGGTAATTCATAAACAAG
>JAEIIJ010017820.1:0-49349 GCA_018904815.1 Drosophila ogumai | reverse complement strand
TGCCCAAGCTGAAACACTTGAAGTTATCCGGGTTCACCAATCACGATTGTAAGTATTGTAAAGGCGAGAAAGTTAAATAAAATCATTTTTTCACAACACTAAATTCCTCCTTAGTTGAAAGAGTTGGAGAACTCGCGAATCTGACAAAATTGACTATAATCAACCAGGAACCAGTAAACTTTGATATCTTCAAATATTGCACTCCACTGAAAAACATAGTTAGCTTGGAGTTAGACATTGCTGTTTTCCGTATGCCTAAAGATCTTGGTGACGAACAATTGTTGCCGAAAATTGAATTACTTAAAGTTAACCATGGGATCTTCTACACGCCGCTGCCTTACCTGCCAACATTAAAAAATTTTACCATTGGAGTAATCGATTTCAAGAATAGCCTTTTCGATGTATTTGGAGAATCGATCTTCAGTTATGGCAAAACCTTGGAGTCGCTGCATTTTTGTACAAATATACATAGATTACACAAATTTATTCAAAGATAGTGAAATCGGAATAATAATGAAGCTCAAGGCTCTTAAGAAACTCAAATTGCATGTGAAAAGCGATGATTGCTTGCACGATTTACATATGCCAATTGGAGAACCTGGAGGAGTTAAGCTTGGGAGAATCGGTGATCACTAATCGTGGACCAATTATGGTGATTAAAGAATGCAAAAAATTGCGACAACTTGACATTTCCGAATGCTACCAGTTTAATTGCGATATGATCGAAGAAATTGTCGCTGCTTTACAGTGTCTTCGCCCAAGGTCAGATAAGCCATTTTTACTCCGTGTTAGTCGTTACTTCGGACATGTCGATAAGGTAAGCTGATTAATATAATATAATGTAATATACATATACATATATATATTATAAACATGGTGTTTTTATTATTTGTAAATACTTAAATAAATATTTTTTATTTTCAGAGCAAGCTGGGTGGAGTACTGGATATTGAATATGTTCCTTCATATTTTGAATTCTGAACATACAAAAAAATATGAAATAAATAATTTCGAAAGAGAAGAGAATATTATAAATGAAGTTAATAAGTCTTAAGTTGTTCTGTTAGAATAATACATGTTTGTTTATGGAAGAAATTCGATTGTTTTGATTTTATTTATTTTATAATACAAATAAAATAAAAAAATTATGGTATTTCGTAAAACAAATTAAACAATTTTATATTATTTATTTAGCTTTTGACACGATTTTTTTTTTTGTGTGCCCCTTGGTTAAAATATTGAATTTAACAATTACTATTTTGGAGTTCTAGGATCATAGTCTTCAGTATACATATATAAATTATTAAAATTGTGAAAGAAAAGATATATTATAAACAATAGATATGTACATATATATGAGTGGAAAAAAAGCAAACAAATACTGTAGTACAACACAAAAAAGCTTTAACAAAAATATAAAAAATAAGTTCTATCTAAAAGTAGCTAAATTAGCTAAAAATTTCAAATGTGACTGCACTGATCTGGTATTTACAAAGAAATTTTCTGACTGGCCGGCAGCTGTGGCAGGGGCTTTGGATAAAACGCAATTAGTTACTGTGCAACTTTCAAAGGCTTCGCTTCGCTTAAAATTTTCTTAATCCAAAACTGAAAAAGATGTCTTCCCGTTGTTTTATAATAAACCTTCCAATAGAGATTTTGGATTTGGTTTACACGTACATTCCGGGTATGAGAGATAAGCTCAATCTGGCCAAGTCCCATTGCGTTCTTGGAAATGCATTCGCCCTTCACGTCGGAGATATTTTCAAGAAAATCGAAATTACTGAACGGCCAATCGGGGAGTGGTTGGACATTTTGCCGCTGTGTGGATCCTCCGTTACCAGGATCATGACCAGAGCGGTAAACACTGCCGTGACTGTGGTCAAGCTGGCCTCCAAGCACTGCCCCAACCTGGAGGAGTTTTTCTTTCCCGTTCGCAGCCGTTTCTGGAATCAAATCAAGTCGCTGCTTTTGACTCTACGAAATCTGACTTGGATCGGGCTAATGAACGATTATGAGAAGGCTAATGTGGTTGATACGCTGCTGAAAATGCCCAAGCTGATACACTTGCAGTTAATAAAATTCAACCGTCAAGATTGTAAGTATTGAAAGCTATAATTAAATCGAATCTTATTAAAATTTGTATCTCTTTTTAGGGGAAAGTGTTGGCAAACTCGTCAATCTGACGGAATTGACTATAATGAACAATAAAGAGGAATCTGCTGATATTTTCAAAGTCTGCTCCCCACTGAAGAACATTGACTCACTGGAGCTAAAGTCCGCTTTTATTCGTATGCCCAAAAATCATGGTGAATTGTGGCCAAAAATCGACTTGCTTAGACTCAACTATGGGATCTTCAACACGCCACTGCCCTACTTGCCGAGTCTTAAATATTTGACCATTGACAGCATTTCTCCACGCATGAATCTAACCGATGTATTTGGACAATCGGTCTCCAATTATGGCAAGACTTTGGAATCTCTGCGTTTTTGCCCAGAAATTCCTCGAATCATCGATACTGATGATCTCGGGGTAATAATGAAGCTAAAGGCTCTAAAGAGACTCGATTGTTAGGTGGGAAACGATGACTACATGGACTATTTAAGCCAATTGGAGAACCTGGAGGAGTTGACCTTGCAGAACTCGCGCTTGTCCAACCGTGGAGCCATGATGATGATTTATAGATGCAAAAAGTTGCGTGAACTTGATCTTTTCGGATGCCCCCTGGTCGACAGCGACCTAGTCATGGAAGCTGTCCTTGCCTTAAGTACTCTTCGACCTCCGTCTGGTAAGCCATTTGTACTTCGTGTTGGTCGTAACTTCGGACCTGTCGATACGGTAAGTTAATGAATAAAAAAATAAATATACATGTATCTTTCATTTATCAGTAATTATTTTAATATTACATTTTATTTTCAGAGCCGTCTGGGTGGAGTTTTGGATATTCAATATCATAATTTGTTTGGATTTTTCTAATTCAAAATACACAACCTAAAAATATGAAGTATAATTTCGAAGAAAAGAACAGAGGAAGAACACAATACAAATATTTGAAGTAAAAACGAACAGTTAAGTTTTTTTGATTAAAAAATATCATTCTGTATATGGAAGAAATTCAAATGTATGGACTTTACTTTTAAATTACAAATAAATAATCAATTTTCTTTGTTAAACAAATTATATAACAATGTTTTTACACTGTAATTCAATTTTTTTTTCAACCCACAGGCTTAAATATTATTATTTAATTTTATTTACACATCACGTATACCACTCCTTGGCTAGGTAAGTTTATTTCCTGGAATTTTCTTGGTTAATTTTATATTTTTTCTCAGTGAACATCTGTCCCGGACTGGCCATCAATTATAACAAGTGCCTGGCCAGTACAAATTGAAGGCGTAAATTAGCCCCCGCCCGGGAAACTGTCAGAGAGCCTTCATCTCAGGCTGAGTAGCCGCTGGCTCAAGTGCCGTGCGGCACTCCCTCGTCGCCCTCCTGGGAGTGGGTGTCAATTGCGCTTATTGAAAAATATGGCACGCTGTCGGGAATAGGCAATCACCCCACAGAGGCCTCTGGAAATGTCCCCTTTAAGCCATAGTTCCGGGGGTTCCCGGATATTCCCGGCAAAATCATCAGAGGGTTTAGGAATTGCCTACTAAGCCACAAAAGCCAAACAACAACAAACAAGAAATCGTTTTTTCGTCTCGAATTTCAACGCCTTGAGATAGCATCTTAATTACCCATCCACACACACACAGAAAGGATGGGAAAAATGGAAGGACTAGGAGACAAGTCAATGACCTGGCAGGAATAACCCGCTGGCGGTCAGCTTTGCACACACAAACACTCTCACTTTCTGTTTTCATGTGCGCACATACCCATTGATGGGTTGCCTTAAAAGGGTATGATGGAACAGTAGATTAATAGATTACATTTAAAAGAAAGAATATTTATTCTAGGTACTTTGGAGAATGGAATATAGAGAGAACTCCTATAAATTAAACCAAATTATATTTAAGTTAAATTAGAATATATATTTTCATTGCGAGGTATCTTGGCTACCATTCTCCTTAGTTCCCTTCACACTTTACTCTTACATATCTTTGCTATTTTAAGGCGACAAAACAATAACAATTTCCTGTTGGACCAACCTTTTTGGGCTCACACTTCCGGTTCCTGCTGCTCCTTTCGAACCTGTGAAGCCGTAGGAAAACATTAATTACCCAGAGCACACACACACACACACCGGAAGGTGTGTGCCACCTGCATAGTTGGCAGGACTGGGAATGGAATGGAAGGCAAACCTGGTCAAACCCAGACAAACATTTGCCAACATTAGTTGCCTACATTTCGGGACTCGGAACTCGGAGCTCGGGTCTTTCCCGCCTCAAACCAAGCCAAGTAATTTGAGTTTGTTGTGTTTGCCTCGCTTTTATTTCTGTTTGCTTTGTGCGGACACAGTTATTTATGCCTCCTCATCTGGTCCACTCCTGTTTCCCTCTTTAGTTTCATTTCGGAATTTTCTTTAGTGTCCTTGGGCCATTTTTCTCCATCTTTTTTTTCGGCGACAACAGCAATGAGCAGGCCCATAATTGTGCGGCTGCAGAACCTCAAAGAATTACAAGATTTTATTTTTATCCGAAACAACTGAAGTAAAACAGGCACGTGTTTTACTTTTTTTTTTTTGTGCTGGAGAAAGCGAGAGTTTCGTGGCTAAGTGTTTCCCATAATGAGCTTCGATTTGTGGCTCACTTTTACCTAATGATGTGTTTGTGTTTGCACCAATGATTGTCGCATTGGTTTCCCGGAAAAATAGCTCTAGCCTTATTTAAATTACAGCTAAAAGGAAAACCTGGGAGGCGGAATAAGATGAAGTGAGATTTGTTTATAGAGGGAGCTCCTAGATTTATTTCCCATACAAAGAAAGCTACTTAAAGTGAAGGAATGAAAGAATATAGGAGTAATTTCCCAGAGAAAATTGAGCTTTGCATGTCTCAACTTTTATTCACTTTGCGGTTACTTGTTTCGGTAAAAAATTCCGCCTTTTAATGCCCGATTCCATTACCAAACTTGCGCTTGTGGAAATCTCCTGTGAAACAGACTGGTTTAAGCTTAAATTAATTAAAATGTTTGCTCTCTGTCTCACAGCTACTAGTCCCATGCAAATGGGAAAAAGAAAATCAGAAAAAGGAAATTTATCTTAAAGCCAAATGAATCCGTCACGAAATTGGGTCAACACGCGGCTCGGCCAAAAAGTTTCTGTGCGTCTTCAGTGAATTTTAAATTATAAACGAAACCCAACAGGGACTCTCGGCGGCCCTCGATGAATTGGTGGAAAAAGGTGAGGCCCATCATTTTGACATCATGAGCCGCCGCCCAAAAATGGCAAGTCCGCAAAAATATGCAAAAATAAATAGGAATTGGTGGCCAGCAGGGATTCCAGCTTCCAAGCCAGAACGGGGCGGCTTAGCGTGCTCCGGATCCGGACTTGGCCATTAGTCATTATTGACACATTCTTTCCGCCTTTTTCTAGCCATCTGAAGTCGTTGCCCCGGGCTGAAAATGGTTTCAGCTTTTTATTCTATATATTTTTTGTGCACTTTTTTCTACTTTTATTTGTTGGCAGAAACGAAAGTCAGACACTCGCTGTCAATGTCCGAATTCGTGTTGTTCCTAAGTGATATTTCCGCTTGGGTTAACATATTGTTAACATTTTTGTTTTTCGTCTAGAGAGATCCGGATGTTGGGTATTGCGGGGTAGATGAGATTGGGAGAAGGTTGTAAAATGTTTAAAAAATATAAGAAAATAAAGAGAAGCTATATTAAACATGTATTTTGTTATTTGTTTACCTAAATATTATTTGTCTAGAAATCAAATTTATATTCTAACTCTAAAAGAATATAGATTATAGTCTTAAAGATTACCTAAAGGGTATTTTCCTACCCGGTTTCCAGGCTTTTACTCAAGCTTTTTCCATTGCTTCTGCCAAACATGTGGGAAAAACTAAAACGCAGGATATAACAAACGCCGGACGGCGGCCGACAACTTGGCATCGAGTCCGGCCTTAAGTACGGATACGGATGAGACTACGGGTCTGCTGTTCGCCGGATTACAGGTCAATGATGTATGATGTTAATTTGCCAAACAACGCCGGCATCAGTCTCGGACACAAATGGCCATCCTGATGAATGGACAGAAACAGAAGCTGGAGCCGTGGAGTTGCTCATTTTATTTTTTTCTGCGGTCAGGCCTTTTGATGTTTAATTTACAAGCTCCTAGAGACAAAATGCTCTTAATGAAGAATATCCAGGGAATAAAGGATACTCTGAAGGTTCTAAATGAGAGCTCAAGTGGAAAGCGGTACAAGGGAAAATGAGGTATAAGTAAAGTAGAGTCATTAGATTTTTTAAAATTATTTTTAAATTTTAGAAACAACAATTAAAATTAACAATTTATAGTTATTGTTTGTGTTCCAGTTTCGCCTGTATTTATTTTCCAAGGCATTTATTTTCCAATTCACAGTTTTATAGTATTTATTTACCAAACCCACAAAGTTTTCGTTATTTCAGATTTCCCGAAAGTTGGGCTTAGGTTTTATTTACTGTTGTTTTATTGCCCCGAATTTCGGGCAGTTGTTCGCATTCCGAACAGTAACTTCCACCTACACGGTTTTTGCATGTTTCGGGGGCTTCAAACTAAAATAAATACCAACTGTAAAAAAGGCTTAGTCCTGGCACGCAGAGGGAAATAGAATTCTCGCAAATTTTTCGTTTCAACAAAATCAAAGGGAAACAAAAGAAACCGCCAAGTAAACAACAACAATAAAGTCCTGTAAAGTAAACCGAAAAACAGCAAAGTCAAGGCAATTGCTCAGCTCGTTTTTATTAGGAAGCCGGAGGAGTCTCAAAGGACACAACCCGAGATTTACTCTTCTGGCCAGGTTAGCGACTTACGGTAGCCGCGTTGCGATGGAAATATTTCGAGTAATTAAATGCACAGCCGGTGCGATGTCAAAATAATAATTAAGCCGACAGCATAATGAGAGGTCCACTCCTACACTCCTCGACTCACCGCCGCCCATTGTTGCTCGAATAAATGGGAATTGATTGGGGCAAGGGGAGCGGCATTCAGGCCAACTGAGGCAGGCGGAACTAATTGAATTTGCCAGCAGGAAAATTAGAAAATAGGTGCAAGACCGGACGGAGGAAGGCGTCAAGGTGTCAAAATGCCGCAAGCGGAGATTCCTTTGATTGCTTCGGCGAGAAATTCGAGAAGGAGCAGAGCCAGAGTCAAGGACTACTTGGTCTACAGGGAGTCGAAGAGTCTAGACAAATTTGCAAGGTTCTACTTCTCAGGGAATTAGCTTGTTGCAGCTGTATTTGTATAAATTATTTAAAATCATAGATTTATTTCGTTTCAATTTGATTTTAAAATATTTAATTATAAATAAAGAAAAGTGTTTTCTGTCTATGAAATGCATAATAAATATATACATTTAGAGGCTCAAGTTTGCTTCATAAAATCTAAAAATAAATTTAATGTGAAAAAACAAGAAGGTTTTCTATTAAATATGAACCAATAATTGTATTAATTTTAAAAAATATTTGACCTATAAAAATACATAGAATAATTGCCTCTGCAATTTATTCCCAAGGGTTATATTGCACATTTTCCAACTTATATTTTCATCAACCGGATGATAGGTATTCAAACCTACTCGAATGCCTGGCATGCGTTCTGGTTTCCCCCAGAAAATCTGTAAATTTGAGACAGAACTCGGGATCCATTTCAATCACATTGTGATTGTGATTGCCAATGTTGAAGCACCTCGAGTTCGAGCTGCTGCTGCAATTTACGGGATTGTCTGGTATGTGCCTTGTGTGTGTCATCTGAATAAATGCATTTGGTGCTCGGCATTCGGCCTGACAAATGTTGCATGCCACAAGATGGGGATTTTCCTGCTCCTCCAATTCATCGATATCGGTCTTCGATGAGTTTGCCCGCAAATGTAAAATCGAAATAAATTTTCTGGTCCTGGCTGGGACACATTCGAGTTGAAGAGGGGCTGCTGACAAAGGCAGAATGCGGTCTCTGAAATCACAATTACTAAAGGAATCATATGCAAATACCATATCTTGTGGCAGAATGAATAGCTGAAGTAGTGCCCAGGCTAAATATTTGAGCTGGTCAGTCGAGGGCAAAAGGATTAGGATTCTGCCTTTGGCATCTTCCTCCCCACTTGAATAGAAGGTTAACATTTCGGAATTAAAACTGAAACACACAAATAATAGGGAGCCACTGAGAAGAGTTGCTGTGTTGTTTCAGTGCTAATGAGCTTTTGGCTTTATTAAATCAACAAAATAAACGGAAAGCTGCTGGCAACCAACAACCAAAAACTATATAAATCCACTCGGAGCAGCTTTATTAGTTTTTTCGCCTCCGACAGCAATCTTTACTGATGAAAGGACCAAGGGGATATGGAGGATACTATCCGTGTACTATTTGGTCAAACAGCAGCTGACGTTGGCAACTTTTAAATAATAATTGTGAATAAATAGTCGAGTGTCCGATGAATCCACGTTGAATGCAAGAATAAATTGAATGGTTTAGCCGCCAATTCAACTGGCAAAAGTGGGTTAAGATGGGGCAGTTGAAAGAGCAGTTGAAAGCGGGTTAAACAGAAAAACTTTTTTACCTGCACTGACAAAAATCTGTGGGTTTTAAATTCTTATAATAATTATTTCTTATTAAACTAAAATATTTATTTTTGTTTCTCGTGGAATAGCTTACTCTTAGAATTTTGTTTTTGCTTCAAAATTCCTTGCCTTCCAGGACCTCTCCGTTATGTGAATACCTTTAGAAATACCCTACAAAAAGCACATCAAACCTATGACCAAATCACACACTGCCATCAAAAGTACATCACCATAAAATGCTGTGCCATTCAAGATTCAATTTGACAGAACTCGGCGACAAGAGACATTAACAAAGCCGACCACACGAGCCAATTTGCGGCATCCGCATGCCACGCAGGTGAATTTTTGGCCTCGACAGCCACTCAGTACAGCCACCCACCTGCCACTTCACGTGGACCCGCAAAATTGCGGCAACTTCAACTCATTAAAACTGGAGAGCTGGCAAAAAGTTGCGTCAGCCCGCAGCACGTTCTATGTGGATATTTTTCGGACGACTCCATTGCGAAATGCAATTAGATGTCACCTGAATATCCGACTGCGTCCTTTTGTGATGCATAAATTAGCAGAGCGGCAGGTAGCAGCGCAACAACAACAACATCAATTAGGCTGAAAGTTGTCCACTAAAATTAAGCATTAATTTTGATGGCAGCAACTTTTTAATTGTCTGTGATATTTCAAACAACCAACGAGCAGAAGCAGAAGCCCTAACGGGTTGGAATTTCAGTTGCCAAAAATGGTAACGAAGGGGCATGTGACATGGCACTCGTCATTGACATACTTTGGGGCATTGTGTGGACCCTTTTGATAACCGAAATGGTTTTCCACAAAGGTGTAGCAAACATTTAGAGGTGAGGTGGGTGAAAATAAAGAGGCTTAAGTCGTTTTGAGAGTGTTTCATAACGCCAAAAGTTCAGCTTTGATATCACAAAAAGCTAAGCTCTTTACATTTATTTTTACTTGTCGGAAATTATTGTAAAATCTTTTTTTTTTTTAAATAAAAATAAATGTTTCTTAGCTTAACAATTATCCCATAAAATTGTTCTTTAAGGTGGGACACAAGCAAGCACCATACATCAGCTTGTAAAACATTTTTAAGTTTTATTATAATGAAATTCAAGTCAAGTGGCTCACGAGCTGACATTGATGGACAGGATCCTAAGCCAGGAGGTACTACTACAAGGGGTTATGTGTCAGCTGAGCGGCGTTGCAGTTGTCAAGCTACATGGGTGCAGTCTGCCAGAGAGCCCTGAACTTGACAGGACGAACTTATAGTCGGGACACCTCGTGAGGGGGAAGGCCACAAGGCCTCGCTGGCTAATTAAGTACTTTGCCAATGGGTCTGGTCTGGATGGATAAGCTATGGCGACTTGATTTCACTTGACATCAGCTCGTGCGTGGCTGACACGTGTGATGTCTGGGGTCTAGACTCTTGTCGGAGCGATTTACATACGCTTGAGTTAATCCAGGACATTATCATGTGGCACAGCCTCAGTGTGCTATACTTTTTAAAGCAAATGGTTTGGAAATTAGTATAATTTTGAAAGAGTATTTGGAGATTATTGAAAGGTTAATTTAGGGTTAATGATAATTTTGAAAATCTTAATTAAATCTCTGCTAATTCTTAACACTTACTTATTAAAATGTATTCGTATGTAGCATTAAAAACCTCTCTGAATATATTACCAATCCCTGCTCAAGGTCTCAACTATGTATTTAGTTTTATGGCTCATTAAGGCCTTTTTTGGCAAGGAGTTGTGTGCCTTTTGTCTCGCGCTGGTCTAGACCAATTAATAATATTCCGTGTCAAGTGCTAAATTAGACAAAAGCAACCAACGAAAACTAAATAAATTCCCTGGCATTTGTTTCATGTTCAAAACGTTGGGAGAAAAAAAATTGAAAACTGAGCCAACAGCCGGCAAAACCTTCTTTGTGTTTCTGGGCAAAGAAAACTGAGATTAATACGCAGATTACAGCCAAGTTATAATTACTGTCGGCGCGAGTCTGAGCCGAAAACCAGCGAAAATAGCAGCAAAGCCGAGTAAATTGAGCTGTCAGGAGTGCAAGTGAAGGCAGACCTTGAGATGGGTTCGTTTTGGTTCGCTCCAAGAGTCCAAAGTCCGGGGTCTGGGTCAGGTTAAAGTTTACCATCTTTGGGCCAAATGGATTTGGCCAACTGTTTGCTCGCCATTCAAATATTCTGGCAATTAGGAAACTGTTTTTGGGGGGACTATAAACATGCAAAGCCTACAAAGCACGTCCTCAAAGGTGATAATACAGTGGTTTTACTTAAAGAAATTGGGTTTAAAATATATATTTAGAAAATATTTAAAATTTACCCAGTTTCTGGAATTTTTCATTTGAAATTAAGGCTTTTATCTCGAAGACTTGAACTAATTCGTTTATATTCCCAAATCTACTGTCTGTATTCCTCTCAATCCACTGTTTTTCGACCATGAAAATTGCGTGTAATTGCCGAACCGAAAAGCGAAACTCCGACTCAATGCCAGGCAAAATGGCGTTTTATTTTTCGCTGGGCTATGAACTCAATTAGCTGCCGTGCGTAGCGTAATTAAGTTGTTGCCACGCCCACTTCGATAAGCTAAGCTGCCACCCCGCCATCGACCACAAAATGATCCACCTGATGGCACCTCGCGATGTGTATGCAAAAGAAGAAAAAAATAAAACATTACACGGAACGCCTTCGACTCTGGCTTAAATTAATTTATCACGTGCCGAAATAAAGCAACTTCCGACGGCTTCCCTGGCCTCGCTTTTGCCTAATTAATTGAATTCAAAGCGGAGGAGCCCCCAAAAGTTGGCCCCCGAACAAATGTTATTCACTCAGCAGAAGTTCAAGTTAAAAACTTAAGGTTTAAGTTTCGTTTTTCAAACAAAAGAAGAGAGGGAGAGAGAGAGAGGATATCGGCTTACGCATAATGGCCCACTTTTGGAGGCGGATCGACCCACATGCCCGACTTCAGGCTCATTCGGCCTTCGCCGAATGCCTTTAACCACTGTGCCGGGTAATTATGTCCCCGTGTAAGCTCCAGGCAACAGTAATCAGTCTACCGATTTTCTGACTTTCCTCTCCTTGCCACTGCTTTAATTTGCTGCGTTTCTTTTGCTTTAATAAAAGCGTACTTTACAAATTCACAAAGTCTGGAAAAGACACTTTCTTAAAAAAGAGAATACATATTTTTAAATTTAAATAAATAAATTCATGAAGAGTCTAGGAATTTCCCGAAGTATAATCCCCGAAATCCCTATATTTTTCACTATCTGCCACATCAAGTATACGCCAAGTTAGCCAAGGTCAAGCACTTGCGGAAGTAATTAGCTCTTTAAAAACCAAATAAATTGAATTTACACCCCTAAATTGCCATGTCTTAAGGCAAATCCGATTGATTGTTGGCTTTGAGATCACAAATCCGGTATAAATAGGAGCTGCAGTTCCACAGAAGAGTATATCAAACAACATGAACGTCCTTCAAGCTTGCTTTGTGATCTGCCTGGGCCTCATCTTCGGCAGCACCAATGCCCAGGTACCCACCCGGCAGGAGTCATCCAGGGACAGGGCCTGTGGTCCAGGACGCTACTACAGTGAAGCTCGTCACACCTGCCTGCCCTTCTAGGAGCAAATGTCTTAGTTTCACTGAATAAAGTCAAAGTAAAAATAAAATAAATAAAAAATATAGTTCAAGAACATAAAATATGATATACAATTTCAAAGAGATTTCTTTTAAGCTTTGGTGGCAGCATCTTCGTTGATTTTTGTTGGTTGAAAGTGAAGTTTTCCAGGATGCACTCCTCCGCTTCCGCTTCCCACTCGCTCGCTTAATTAATTCACCCCGAACAAGCAGGAGCAGGGGCATAAACCAACTTGTTAAGGCTTATTAATTTTGCAGGCAGCCGCGACTGCAGTCATGTAAACACGGGCCTTCAAGGGGCTTCTTTCCGCGCAGAGAACTTGCTGAAAAGACAGGCTGCTAATGGGTGAACTTAAAGCCAGATTTAATGCACTTCTGTGCGGGTCCTGCACTGCATGCAATCAGTTAACAGATTTTATTACAAATATTTATTATCACCTGTGGGCAAATCTACGGACAGCCAATAAAATGTTTTTTCTGTTTGCCGCTGGCATGAACGTTTTATTTACTGAGTGAACTTTACGCTTGATTATTTGTTTCTATTTTTTTTTTTTTAATTTTTTCTCCTTCATATTTGCATTCCATTAAATTTCCATTATAGTTTGCAGAATGCGATTTGGCAAAGGGCGTTTTTTTAAATGTCAAAATAAGTGAAACGATTTTGGTTAAATGTTGCTGTTGAAATCAAGCGGGATTTTAATTTTCTTTTACTCTGAATTTGAATTGTATAGTTCTGAATATAGAATTTGAGTTTATTTCCATATAAAACTATTGTTTACTTCGTTGTGAGTATTTGTCTAATCCGAAGGTAACCAATTGAAACGTTTGTGTTTGCCTTGCGTATTTCATTAAATTTCCACCGCCCCATTTATCCACCTCAGGGAGGATATATCGTAATGGTTCGGTCAACAAGCGATCTAATATTTATGCTTCTGTTTTATGGCCATCGACAAATGTCCAAACTGTGACAGCTATTGTGACAGGCAGCAAAACCAATTGGGGCTGGGCAGCAGTGAGTTGCAGCCCCGTTTGAATGCCGTTGCAAATTAGTGCGTTCCGAACTCCTCCCTCCCTGATTCCCTGACGCCCCTCTCCGTTTCCAGAAATGCAAACAAAACATAAATTGTAACGAGCTTGTCAGGGGAAACTGCCAGAGCAGCAACAACAACCTCCGCATCGACATCGACATCAACAGCGACGCATCATTATATAATTGACTCCCTGATGCCCGGCTGTCGAGCAGTTTATCACTTTGTTGTTGGCTAATAATGGTGCTGCCCTCGATATGAGTTGCCTGATTGTGATGATGATGCGGCGTTGAAGCTCAACTGGATGAGCTTGGTTTGTCCTGAATCTGGCACACACTGCGTATTTGTGATGCTGTTAACTTGAGTTGACTTTAAATTGAATTTGCTTTAGTTCAGGGATTACCTGAAATCCCTATATTTTTCACGATCTCCCCCACATCAAGTATATCCCAAGTCAAGGTCAAGTACTTACGGAAGTAATTAGCTTTTTAAAAACCAAATAAATTGAATTTACACACCTAAATTGCCATGTCTCTAGGCAAATCACAGATCCGGTTTAAATAGGAGCTCCGATTCCACAAAAGAGTAAGTATATCATAGAACATGAGTGTCTTAAAAGCTTGCTTTTTGATCTGTTTGGGCCTCATCTTCGGCAGCACCAATGCCCAGCGACGAACACCCAGCGACAAACGCTGTGGTTCATTTTGTAGACTAATTTTTGGTTAATAATGGAGCTTCCGATATGAATTGCCTGATTTTGACGATGATGTGGCGTTGAAGCTCAACTGGATGAGCTTGGTTTGTCCTGAATCTGGCGCACACTGCGTATGCGTAATGCTTTCAACTTGAGTTGACTTTAAATTGAATTTAATTTAGTTTCCTCTTTTGTCAAAGCTTCACTTTTCTTTTGTTCAAGTTCACTTGGAGAAGAAAAGATTTCGCTGAAAACAAAACAAATTTTGTTTTTAATAATTTATGGTAGATAAGGAAGAACTAAGAAAACCTTTCATATATATTAACTATTAAAAAGTTAAGCAAAATCGATTGTAAATGGCATAGAAATTGTGGTACTTTTTACTAATTATATTAATAATAAATAATAATAATAAAACAATATTGTAATTTTTTGTTTACAAGCCGAAACAACGTACATTAATCTTATTAAAAATAAAAGTATATTATTATTTAAATACCCCATTAAGTAAATTATGTTTAAGTGCATTCATCATAGTTTTCAATGTGGCTCACATTTTGCACAGAAATCACAAACAAACCAGTTCAGCTTGTGGTTTTTGACATCTCATTGTGAAGCTCGGTCATTTCCTTTTGAAACTTAAATCACTTAAAGTAAATTTCCATGAATTTAACTCTATTTTAAAGTGCTCCAAAGAGAAGTTCCTATTTCACCTGTTTGCCTGTTAAAATGCAATTTGAGCAGGCATCCCAAATTTATTGGTTGTGGAGTTTAAAAAATATGGAAATATGGAAATACTTTCCCTAGACACTCTCGTTTTTCACCTGAAGTGACGTTGATTGCTAAACCGAGTTCAGTTGAGGTCATCTCCATGAGCCACACACTTGAACTCTTACATCACCGACGTCTTTGTGGATTTTCTTGGCCAACAAAAAAGAAAGGAAAAAAATATTTTGCGTTAAGCCACAAAAATATACATACTTTCTTTGCCACATGTGGTGGCGGCTGCCCTGCTGGCGAATTTCCCAAGCAAATATTTGGATGGCGAACCTGCCGAAAAGTTTTCCCTGTGACAAGACCACACATCAAGGAGCTTCCCAGTACTCTGGCAGATATCAAACAACGTGACTTGCCAAAGGTTCTTCACTCATTGTTGATATTTCAAGCGCTTAAATTGATTACGAAATCTTTCAGTGTTTTCCGCTCATAATTATACCCTACCCTGGGGATTTTCTAAAGGTTGGAAATCATTTTGTGGTTTAATGTAAAGTAAAAGGAGCAAAAATTGGGAATTAAATTTTACAAATAAAAAAACTAATTGTAGTGGATTGCTAGCTTTTTTTTTAATTTCTATGAAGAATTTTTAAAGAAACTAAAGAGCCTATACAAAATTCCGAGCTGACTTGCTGGCTTCCTGGCTCTTTAAAAACTATTTTGAAAATCCTTACAAATTGGCCAGATAAATGAATCGAAATAATTGGCTCAGCAGAGCATCCGAAGGCCCAACTTTGCTTTTTTCACTTTGCATATCGGAAAACGGAAATTTAATCCGTTTACTTGGCAATTTGGGCGGATGATTATTGTGGATTCTTTGGTTTGCGGCTCAATCATTTTAATGGCATACTCGTGTTAGGCCTTGTTGGAAACTCATTCCATAGAAACACCCACTCGGATTCCACTTTCACCAGCAAATTGCCATAAATCTCCATGCGATTTTCATGATTTTCACGATTTCAGCTGTATTTTTTCTGCCTGAACATTAAAAATTAATTAAAACTGTGCATAAAACAAATAAATGAAATGCAAATAGCAGTTTGGTATTTGCTTCAATGCGGCATTTCAGTTAATTGATCAATTCACGCTTTGTTAAATGTTTAATTTGCTTAAGCTGCAATTTTATTAGTGCTTTTAATTGACATTACTTTAAGAGCGGCTTATAACTCTGTGAGTTTTTATTTAAATGTAAAAAAATAATTTATTTATGGAAAAAATCAGAAGAGATCAGAAATTATTAAACGGAGTTTATTTTATTAAATAAATGTGTAAAGAAGGTCATTTAAAATTTACAAAATTTAATACACATCATTAAACCATTTTCTTTTCACTTAAGAAGGTTGCTTAAAAATTTCCCCCTTGATTAAAAATCTATTAGCTAAATTCTCAATCAAAATTCATGGCCGAAATGACTGTTATTTATCATCTTTTGGCGATGCCATCAGACTTATGACTGATTCGCAGCACAAAGGAATCGGGAGCATAAAATATGCGTATCCACAGGGATATTCAGATATTCCAATACGTATACGCCATGTATGGCGCGAGAAACTTTAAATGAGGAAAGCATACGGGGAATGGCAACCAAAGTGCTGCATGCGACATCCAAAGTTCGCGGAGCTGGAAAATCCATTTATCATATGGCTGCTGTCTGTGTGTGACTGTTTTTTTCCCCTATCTCCTCTCATTTTATATTTTTTTGCTATTTTTATGACTAAGAATGTAACGAAAGACACTTGATGTGGAATATTTACATGAGAAAAACTAGCGGCAGGTGGAAAACATAAATGATGACTCCACAGTTGGCACTTCGATGGCGGCATATTCAAATTACACGCAATGCGAGTACGAATATTTCTATGAATATGCCCGGCGTTATAGTAATGTTTTCCTAGTAAATATATGGCTGTGTTTGCCCTGCCGCTGATGATAATGACCACAAACAAGGGCCTGATAATGGGGACGATGATCATTTATGCTCTGCCTGTGCTCATGTGTGCGTGAAAATCAGTCAAGATACGAGGACAATGACAGGGATTTCGTTGGAAGAAAGGACCTTCCTCCTTCGGGGAAAAGCATTACGCATGTATGAATATTTATGCCGGCGCCTGTTTTTGTTTGTGGCCTTCAAGTCTAAGATGGGCCAGGCAATTGAATGATTTGCGGCAAGTTGTACCATAAATTAACCGAGTTAAGTGACTGAGTCGAGTGGCTGTCGAGCCGAAGTTCGTCTTTATCTAAAATGAGCACAAAATTGGGAGCAAAATAATAAAAGGGAAATGTAATAAAATGTAATATTTAAATTATTTAAAAATATTGAAGTTCTTATTACATATACATATGCTCTACATGAATAGAATATTTTAATGAGTTTAAAAAAGGTTTCCAGCGTCATCCAATATGACAAATTTTCCACCTGTAATTCACACACATAAATCACCACAAAAGTGCAGCTGTCATACCGACCATGTCAGGCCTCTTAACGCATTCAACTCCTGTCGCTGTCCTTGTTCCTGTCGCTGTCGCTATCCTGTCCTGCTCTGGTCTGGTTCGGTTTTGGCCAGAAACCATGGCAAACTGGCCAAAGTCCCGCCGCAAGCCACACAAACATTCACCGAAAACATGCAACGGATTCCACAAAATGAATCGCAAAAATCATTTAAAATATTTCCGTACATATTCGCAGAGCAAACGCCTGTCACTGTGGCTCACCGAACAAACAGACGCAGATTTTCCGATTTTCCTTTCAGCCCTCTGTCACCCTCTCATATGTCGCCAAATATTAAAATCAAAAAGCCAGGCGAATCGGTTTTTAGGGACTATCGCTGCCTATTTGTTTGATTTTATTTTGATTTCAAACATTTGTTATAAACACGAAATTGTTGTGTAACTTGTAGTCTTGTTGGGGTGGAGATATGGAAATTGTATTTTTTATATTTATAACTTTGTAGGGTATTGTTATTATATTTATAATTATTTAATTTATTCTACAAATTTGTTAAGTTAAATATCAGCAAACCTTGGAAAATGTTGTCAAGGTGATAAAAGTGGATAAAAGAAAATGCCTCTAAGCTAAGTAACTTCCAAGCCAGGCCAACTTCATAGATAAATTAATCTTCAGCCTGAGTTTAAGTATTATATAAAGTATTCCTATATTTATTATCAATGATTAAGCGTCGCCTTCTCGGTGTCGTTGCTTCTCCGCTAAGTATCGTCAGTCGCCAAAAACAAAGCCTGGCTTCTTCAGACTTCCAAGATATTCCCGAAGTAAGAGGCTGTAAGTTTTTTTACTTCAGCTTTGGGAGCAACATGCTGGCCCAGCGAATACACATCCAAAACCCCACGGCTGTGAGATTAGGACCCGCTAGACTCCCCAACTACCGCTTGGACTTTGCCTCGTTTTCAAGCCGCTGGGAGGGGGCAGTGGCCACCATTGTACCTACCCAGGACGACGAGGTTTGGGGCAGCCTCTGGGAGATCGATCTCAGCAATTTGACAGACATGGATAAGTAAGTAAATTATTTTTAATGTTTCAAAAAATAATTTGTTATATTTGCAGCCAGTTGGGTTTTGTACGGGGCCTCTACAAGCCTCAAACTGTTAACGTGAAATTGAGAGATGAGTGGAAGAATACTCCAGCCCGGACTTACCTGCAGGTGCAGCAGCCAGAGAGTAATCTGTACGAACTTTCTTGGGATCAGATTCCAGAATCCCGTCAGCCATCTAAGACCTATCTTCAGTGCCTGGTTCGGGGAGCCATTGAGAGCTGCCTTCCCGAGGAATATGTCGAACGATTGAGGAGCATCAGGCATAATGGTCGCATAGCTGCGGAAATGGAAAAAGAGCTGGGATTGCAGCATTTTCAGTTGTAAATTAGCTGAGTTAATAATAATAAATTGATTTAGGAAACTATAAAAGTAATAAATTAATAAAAGAAAGCGACTTTAACTTATCTCTTATATACATTTAATAGAAAAATCTGTTGTCGTTGAGTTTAAAGGTCGTTCTACCTTAACAAATTATGTCAGTCTCTAGTTTCATTTTGGTTAAGTCAAATATTTAAATTACTTGTATTCATAAATATGTAAATATGTGAGGCAAGAAACAGAATAAGAAAAAATGATTAACGCACAAAAGATTGCGTATTTGCATTTGAGATAAGCCTGCATTGGCGGCAAACCATAAACTCTATGCTCTTTCTGTTTATAAAATCGCTTAGAAATATACTTAAATCATCAGTAAATTGAGATGCGGCATGACAAAGTGTATGTATACCAAGACCAGGTAGAGAATCTTCCGAGGCAGGCAAACCACTCAATCCAATTGAACACTCAGTAGCCGCTGAACCGCTCGCCAGATCGCGTCAACGGAATTCTCGGAAATCAGAATATATTTTCAATGAATCGTGAGCGCTGTCTTATCGGTCTCGTCACCTGCCTGCTGGCAGCTCTTCCCAAGGGTCAGAGCCAAAGCGTCGGCAGTGTGAACTCCGTCCGCGGAACGAGCAACCTGAGTTGCCAGGACTGCAATGGCACTTCCGAGCTGCCCGAGGTGAAGGGCAACAAGTTCCTGTACTTTGGCTTTGGCAGCAACATGCTGGCCCAGCGGATACACATCCAAAATCCCACAGCGGTGAGAATAGGACCCGCAAGACTCCCGGACTATCGCCTGGATTTTGCCTTTGAATCGAATCGCTGGGATGGAGCTGTGGCCACCATCGTGCCCACTCAGGGCGACGAGGCGTGGGGCACTCTCTGGGAGATTGATCTCAGCAACCTGCCGGATATAGACAAGTGAATATTACAAATAAAATTTAATTAGTATTTATATTAAACAATCTCCGGTCTATATCTGCAGCCAGGAAGGCGTTCATCTGGGCATTTACAAACCTCAAACCGTCTACGTGAAGCTAAGGAATGAATCTAAGGATACTCCTGCACGCGCTTACCTGTTGACTAAGCAGCCAGAGAGCAATCTGTACGAACTTCCCCGCGATTTGATTCCTGAATCCCGTCAACCCTCAAAGACTTATCTTCAGTGTTTAGTTCGAGGCGCCATCGAGAGCTCCGTTCCCGAGGATTACGTTCAGCGGCTACGGAACATCAAGCACAATGGTCATGTCGCTGCCAAACTGGAGAGACAACTAGAGCTACAGGACATTCTGTTGTAATTTAAACTGAAAAATAAATGAAACTTTAAATAAAAAATGCAAACTAAATCAGCAAAATAAGTTTCAGTTAAAAATTTTATAATTGTTCAGCAAAATCAACAGAATGTGCCTAGAGAAGCATAATTCCAATGGAGAAAGATGCACTTTTTATTTAAAAATCTAAGCTAAAAGGTTTTGATTCTGAATTCCTAAAATCTAAAGTTAAAGGCCAGCCAAGCGACTATCTAATGTAATCTAGGAACACTATTAAAATTGAATATCATGCAAATAACTAACTAAAGCGCCTTAGATTATCTGCTCCCTTAGCTATTGTTAAGGCAGTCACTTTCTACTAAGCTAAAACTAAATCAATTGTTCAGTTTCCGTGTAACTGGCAGCCAGCTCGGTTCACCCGAACTTCCAGCTTAGAAAATACAACCTAAGTTAATATATTTCCAAGGAATCGTAAGCATTTAATAAGCTTCATCACCTGCTTTGTGCTAGTATTTCCAATAGGTGGTTATTACTCGTCCTTACCAGAAGAAAGGGCCAACAAGTTCCTGAACTTTGCTTTCGGTAGCAACTTGCTGACCAAAAGGATACACATCGAGACCCCGACGGCAGTGAGAATAGAACCCGCCCGACTTTAGGACTACCGCCTGGACTTTGCACACGAGTCAAGCCGCTGGAACGGATCCTTGGCCACCATCGTGCCCACCAAGGGCGACAAGGTATGGGGCAGTCTCTGGGAGATCGAACAAAATTTAATTTGTTATTTATGTATATATATTTTTTATATTTATAATTTGTTCTTAATAGGAAGATAGGCGTGAAACAAGGTCTTTACGAGGCTCACACGGTCTACGTGCAACTACAAAATGAGACTAAGCTGACTCCGGCCATCACTTGTCTGCTGACCCAGCAGCCAGAGAGCAATCTGTACGAACTGAGCCGGGATTCGATTCCAAATTCCCGCCGGCCTTCGAAGACCTATCTCTGGAGTATCATTTGGGGAGCCATCGACAGCTCACTGCCTAACGACTACGTCTATCGGCTGAGGACCATCAAGCACAATGGCCGCATCTCCAAGGAAATGGAGAAAGAGCTGGGCCTGAAAGATTTTTTACTAAAAATATTCAAATAGAATTATTATAAGATTCCGAAGTTACGCTGAAACAGGCGCTGAAAAAAATTTTGTATTTTTGGTTTTTAAAATTACGTTTTATTCTCCCAGTGTAAACAAAGTTCGACTTTTAGCCGCTCACATCTATTGGCGCTGTGTTCCGTTGTTCTAAAACAGTTTTAGAGCCGTTCTAAAGAATTCATCTATCTATCTAAGCTGCGAACCATAAACCATAAATAGCTTTGATAAGAAAACAAAAGGCAGTGTTTTCATTTTTCTCAGATTCAGTACTATTCCATCTGTCGGCCCGAGTTGAGTAAACAAACAATGACACGTGTACCTTTTTAATTAAATTTCGGAATATCAAGTACAAATATACAAGCAAAATTATAAGCTTAAACCAGTGATAATTAATGCAAAAGTGAGTATTTTTTATAAACAAAAACCAAATTAAACAACTGCTATGGTTGTATAAAATATTCATGCGAAAAACAGCTGATATGATTTACAATTTCAAAGCTTTATGGCAGCAGGGTGACAAGAGAGTTTCAAGAGCTTTACCTAACAGCTGTATTTGTAAATAAAAGGTTGATTAAAAAATGTAATTTGCAGAATTAACCAGAGTTTTTAATTAAGTTAATTTGTTTATTTTTTTGATTTTATTTATATTTTTTCTGCATTTATCAGATTTATTTTATGGGATAAAGGTTTTTAGCTGTTTTTACAACCAGTTATATCAGAACTTTGCTACAGTTTTAAATGTATTGTTGTTTTTATAACAGCTTACAGTGGCCAGAAAACTGTAGCTAAATAATTCCAATTTATGTTCCTGCGCATATTTTAATTTATATAATTTTAACTTTGTATATTTTAAATATTTTTATAATTTATTTATAGATCCAACTACCTCATGAGTATGGCCAATAAATTTTATTATTTTGGCTTCGGCAGCAATATGCTAGCCAGTCGGATTCATATACAAAACCCAACCGCCAAGAGAATAGGAGCCGGGCGATTGGAGGTAAGAAAATATAATAACTAAATACTGAATGGCTATAATTAATTAATTAACAGAACTATCGCCTGGATTTTCACACCGGATCTAAAAACTGGTTAGGTGCTCCTGCCACCATTGTACCCACTCCGGGAGCCCATGTCTATGGAGCTATTTGGGAGATAGATATGTGCAATCTTAAGGATCTGGATGAGTAGGGAGTCCCCCAGAATATTCGTTACTTTAATTTAATTTTTGTATATTTTTTGTTGCAGCCAGGAAAGTGTACCCGATGGCGTTTACATTCCAATTAGTGTACCTGTCCACTCTCTGACCTCAGACTCAAGCATTACCTGTCGCGCCTATCACCTCACAAATCAGCCCCAGACGGAGATTCATGCCAGGGGTGCCCAGGATAATGTTCCCTTTGATCGTCAGCCTTCGAAAACATATCTCAAGGTGTTGGTGAAGGGAGCCACGGAATCCGGCATCCCCGAAGATTACGTCAAGTGGCTGAGCGGCATTAAGCACAATGGCAAGGAAGTGCCGGCAATGGAGGAGAAACTGGAACTGGACCAAGTGGAACTTAGTTCCTAACTGACTAAGTGAGGAGCTAAATAAGAAAAAATACATTTTTATACCCTTGCAGTTTGCCATAGAATCATGGCATTGAATAAAAATCGACCAAAATGCATTAATTTGAGTTTGGCTTGCTTTAAAATAGCGGGTTTCCATTTTAACTTTTTTGATATTTACTTGACACTTTAAAATTTCTTGAAATCCCTTTTCCCAACTAAACTCTCGGCAAAAACTTTGATTACCTTACTCCCGGAAAATACTTTTGTCCCCAAAATGGAATTTAATTAATTTGAATCACTTATTTATGATGATTACCACCAATTTCCCGTCTGCACCCCATTCAGACAATGGCCGAAAAGTGGAAACAAAACTTTTGAGTTTTTCCCATCGACGACACGGGCTCTCGCCTAAAGTGCAATTAAAGTGCAATTTAGTGTGCACTCCAAAGCTGCCGCCTTCACTGATGATGATGATGATGCTGCTCCACGAGTCTAACGAAGCTCATCTCAAGCTGGTCGATCCCGGTCTCCTGTCTTATTAATTTAAATTTGAAGTTTTCGGCACTCACTCCTTTTCCCAGTCTTTTGAGGCTCCTTTTGGCTGCTGAACATTTGCATATTGTTTGGGGGAGACGCACTTGGCCACTCGGAGAGTCCAAATTGTGTGTGCCAAAGTAATAATAAACATAATTTCCTGTTGCCAGGAGTTCTTGGCTATATTTGGCACTAGGAAAAATAAGTGGGGATTTTTTAAAAATATTATTATTGCTTACAAAGTACTATTATATTTTCTGATGATACATTTCTTAAATTAAAATAGAAATAGAAATATTTTAATACCATTTTCAACAGTTCCAATTTCAGTCAGAATAGACTCTTACTTATTTTCTGTGAGTGCCTTTATTTTCCCCAGTTAGCAGCTAATTCCAGGAGCTCCATCTGCACCAGCTGACCCTAGTTGCCAAAGTTGCCGACCCTGTTGTGTAGGTGGCAAATAAAAGTCTGCCCTCTGCCGACTTTAACAAAGTAAAAACTTCGCTTCGAGCTCCAGCTCTGGCTCTTGTTGCGGTTTGTTCACTTTGTGCAGTTGTAAATTAAATTTGCAAACGGTCGGTAGTTTATAATCGTTTGGGAATTGAAATGCAGTCGGAGTCGATTTTTGGCCCAAGTCGGCAACTTCTCTTTTGCTTCTTTGGCCAAAGTTTTTGGCTCAACATTTTTATTACATTTGTGGCGCCGACGCCCCCGTCGCCTTGTTACTCCTGGCTTTGAGCTCCAGCTCCTGGCTGCACTCGTCCTCAGCTCGGCCATTAATTATTTAAAATGCACGGCGCCATAACCATTTAGAAGAGTCTTGTTCTCGCCAGTAACATGTGCCAACAGGCCACAAAGTAAGCGACAGCTCGGAGGGGAAATGCAGCACAAATAACAACAGAACGAAGCCGGGTGCCCTTGTAATCATAAAAGTTAACGATTTAACAAAAAATAAGGGAAACCGAAGTTTAAAATGCTCTATATTTGAATATGAGGATTTTTGTGTAAAATAAAATCCAAGATTTTTTATCACCTAAGAAAGAAGATCTAGAAGAGGCCTCATTAACACCATGTTGGTCCTTGGAAACTGATCTAAAGATAACATCCTTCTGCCGTTGTTTATTTTTTTAACCAATTCGCTTTCTTAATATTTTAATTAAACTAATATTATTATCTTATATCATTTAGATTATTCAAAATACCTTTCTAGTGGAAGTACCAGTCAAAATCACAACGACAAGTGACGAACAGATGCTGAACAGCACGAAAGGACATCGAGGTTTCCCAGAACGGCCTCAGCTGCTTGTGTCGCATTTTGTGGGAAAGGGAATTTAATTAAAATCAAGCACTCTTCAGCCCTTATTCGGCCCATTGCCACACCTTCAGAGCTGCAGCTCAGCTCGTCGTTTAGTTTCAATCAAAGTAGCAGCGACAAACAAACACTCAAAAAAAGGACACGAATTTTACGCAAATTGACAACAGAAGCGACGACACCGAAAAGCTGGCAGGCAGGGGGGTGGAAGGGATTTCATGTCAATAAAAATAAAAACTGTTTCAGATGGGACGAACTCATCTTGTCAGTTGGTTGTAATTGAAACTCATTAGCGTGCATTTTAGTGGCAATTCTGGAGCTGCGAGAGCCGAAAGCCAACCCTTTTCCGGGACTTTCCCCGGGGGTTCTGGGATTTTCCCCCGCCACTCTTGGCTGCTACCAACACTCTCGGCTGGAATCGGTGGGTGGTTATATGTGGTGCGTGCGGTTTATGTGGTAAGTGTGTCATCATTATGACTGCCATGGGTTTTTACTCCTTTTTTTTGTGTTGGAGCCTTAAGTGTGTGAAGGGGTTCGATTTTTTCTCTTTTTAACTGACGGTTTTTTTTTTTTTAATATAATAGCTTCAGGATGGTTCCTTTTCAAGCAAAAATAAAACATGCTTAAAAGCCAAGTTCAACATTTAATACAAAATATATTAAAATATATTTATATAAAAATAAATACAACATCATTAATGACTTAATATCTTCCTCAATCTTTTAGTGAAAAATACAATTTCCACTCATTTATACAAAGCGACCACAAATCATCATTAATTGGCTTGTCAGCGGCACAAAGGATTAAAAATTGCACCAAACCGCAGCCAAGCGCGTCAGAAACTTTGCCAATTCGATGTCGCAAACTACAAAAAGGACTCACGCACTATACACTTCACACTCGGAAAACTCACTCTCCTCCATCCATGAAAACCTAATAAATTTTAATTGAAGAACTCGGCTAGTCCCCTGTAATTATCCCGCACACACATGAGGCGTCAAAGGCCACGCGGGACTTGAAGGGGTTAATGGAGATCCCGGAAAAGTAAAAGGAAAAGGAAAACCTTTCAATGGACCCAAGGTAAATTCAATTTGTGAGCCTAAGAAAATCAACCCAGAAAGGGAACTGAACTTGATGGCTTATTTGCATATAGTTTCCAAGAGTTCAAAGTGTTTGAAAGTTTCTAATGATGGAAAACTATTAATTACGCTTTCGATTAGAAACCTTCTTCGAAGAAAATGGAAATTGAAAATTTAGTGAAGAAAAAAGGGGACTGCCAAGTGGCTATAATCTCTGGGGAGAAGAGCACAAAGTAAGACCAAGATCCTGGAAGATTAAAGGAGTCTAGAAATTAAATTCTTGACCCATTAAAAATAAGGCTAAAGGTGACTTGACTTAAAAGGAAAAAATAAAACAAAACCGAAGTCAGATCCTGTTAGAAAATTGAAAAACTAATTTTAAGCTCTACCCGAAGACAAGTCCTTTTAGGATTAATCCCGCTATTGCCAAAAAATATCTTAAAAACCACACGTATCCTAAACAAAAGGACTTCCCCTGATCCTTCCAAAAATAATTAAGAAAAACCTATCACCGGAAGTGAACAACTCCGGCAGGGATAACTGCCCGAGGCTGGGATGCACAAATAAAACCGAAAAATGCAATCGGAATCTGGGCGGCAGACATGCTAATCAAATTAAGCGCAATATTTGGTTTTCATATTCCATCGTCCCTCGGCGGAAGAGGATGAAATGCAACTGCCGACTGGCCGCGGGCATTAATTACACTTAAATGTTGACCACATGCCAGGATTTGACAGAGACACAAAGTCAATAACTTGGCCAAGTGCAGCGCCCTCCTCCAGACCCAGAGCCAGCCCCAGCTTCGGTTTTAGATTCCTCGGAACTCCAAGTCCACTTGGCTTTGTCCAATTTCCCCTGAGGCTGCCAGCGGCGGTTGCATTTTTTGACAAATTCGCCCGACACGCATGCAGTGTCAACAAGGCGTGGCGGTATCGAAAGGGCGAGGGGTTGCGATTAAATCATTAAATTCATACGCTCCATGGGTTGCACTTTTCTCATTTTATAGAGGTATACACTGGGAATAAAAAAAAATATATTTTTTAAGATTATTTTGAAGGGTTTTTCGTGAAGGCTTTACTAAACATATTTATCGCAAAGGGAAGTCAAGGAAGTTACTAGCAGCGTAATTTATGTTGTAAAAAATTTGATATTAAAATATTTAAATTATACTGAATTTCTCCATTATTTTCAAGATATATTCTTACCTCCAATATTTTTTACCGTGTGGTATTATTTCATCTGAGCTTGACCGCCACCCTGGGAGATTGTCACTTGCTGATTATTCGGTTTCCGTTTTCATTAAAATGCACACATCCCCTTGGCCCGCTGCATCAATGGCCGTTGCATTGGTTTTTTGTCCATTTACAATCTTTGGGTTTGGGTAAATGCTTTTGGGGCATTTTTTAATTAAACGGCATGCAGCGGAGTTAGGATTTTAATGTCACCACCTCGCTCTGTGGGTGGCGATGCAGCAGCAGCTGCCCCTTTGGCTGGCACGTGCACTTTGACAAATATTTTAGGCACACAATTGCAGTCCCAGGGAGTTGAAGTTGGGGTCAACAGAAAGGATGATTAATTCCTGTTAGGCCGTAGTTCTTATAACACCTTCATCAGAAGGGTTATCTAAATACAAACTCCTGACTAAGTAAATAATATCCTGTACTCAGCAAAGTATTTCAAAAACTTCTTAAATATTACAATTCCAGCAATTTCCCAATCAAAACTCACCTGCTTCGCTCATAGTTCATTAATTTAAACTTAAACCAGTGAATGAAATATAAATTTTACATTTTCATTTTGGCATTTTCGCTTAAAAGCTTTTCCTGGCGATGGCAGAAAATAAACGAACAGAGGAAAGTGCAGCCACGGCTCTGACTTCCTGCCAGATTTCCTGGCCCTCCGCTACTCGCCCTACAACATACTAAATAACCTTGTTAGCGTTTTTAATTAAAGGTGTAAATATTGATATTTACCCACGCAGACCTGCACACGGCTTTTCCCCCACTTTAACCCCCTCGCGAAACTGACGCCGGCGGCTGTTGGCGACTGCCGCGGAAATGCATTTTCGCAAAAAGTCAAATAAACTATGTGGAAATATGAGCCGGTTATTAAATACGGTTATATGCGGAGCGGGTTTTCGCCTTCGTTGGGAAAAATGTCGTTTTTTGTGGTATTATAGGGGAAATCCAGTAGCTCTTTGGGAAATGGAACTGTGGGTTTCATTACTACTTCTTTTTGAATAAAATTTATTTTATTTAATATAAAGAATATCTGCAGCAATTACTAATCTTTAAAATCAAAACAAACTTCTAAATTGTATTCCAAAATCCTAAAAACATCAGGTTAATATTCCCTTGCCTTCTAATATCGCATAAAATGAACCCCTACTCACTGCTGAAGGCTATTAAAACGGCAAATGCACTCAAAGGCCCCTCTGGTTCGCATCAATAACGCACACTTGACGCTCCAAATTAAATAACCATCATCAGAATCAATAGAAATATGGTGCTGGGGATTGGGGTATCCACGTAGCCCATATAGCAGCATATATTCCACTTCCCCAGGTGCATAGCCGTGGCCAGGGCTCTCGGCAAATTGAGTTAACTCTGGCCTAAAAGCGTAGCCTCACAATGTAAAAAGAGAGTGTGTGGGGAGGTAAGGCCCGAAGGCCAGTTAAGTTTTGTGCAAAAAATGTTAATTTTAATTAAGGCCTGCTATCGACACCCGAACAGACACGATGCATTTTGAGGCACTCTCCACTCGACGCCACTCCACTTAACTCAACTCTACTCCAAAGTGCAATGCAGCGCAACTGATGCACTTTATGGACAGACCCGACTGAATTGGATTGAATTGGCTTGAACCAGGTGCACTGGAAGAAATAGGAATACTCTTAATACATATTTATAGAGGTTATAGGAACTTAGGGGATTTATTTTAATAGGTTTTTATTATTTAATAATTAAATTACTATATTTTTCTTACCAAGAAAAGAGTTTTTTAACAGCAGACTAAGATATGTTTACAAATATTTTCTATTTAGATTTATTCCCAATTAGTTATATAGTTTTCCGAGCAGTGCAAAGTCTGGTCTGGCCTGAAATTGGTACCGTAATGGAGCCTGCTCTGGCCTCCTGTTCATTGTGGTCGTGTCATGGACATGTGTAAACATTAACACAACATTGTTGTCGCGCCCACCATCAACTGGGACAAAAAGGAAGAGCCATATGGGTTAGACAGAGAGCAGGACACCAGAGAACACATTAGTTTGGAAGGCCGTGCAACAATTTGTTGCATACCACACACATCGTCAGTGGCAGCCAAGCGTTGTGCTTTTATTATGACGACAGGAAGGGTATTTCCATAAAGGGAAACGTAATTGGACTATAGCTAAAAACTATATCAAAAAAGCTAAAAAAACAGAACTAAAGAATTCTTATAATTTTATGATAACAATTTGTAAGTCCATAAATAAATTTTGAACTTGCTATAAATATTTTTTATTTATTTGGAAATATCCAACAAGAATTGGAAGCCATTAAATTGCATTTATAATTTTTTTTTTTCGTTTTTTAATTAATCTGAAATTATTTAAAAAACAATTAAAAATTTTCTAAAATTTTTCTAGCTTCCTAAAATGACCTTACTGATTTCAGAATAATAAATTTTGATTTTTAAAGGGAACTCCCAAATTCGTTTATTTCAAAACCCACACTCATTGCTCTTTTTAAATCTTTTCATTTTTTATTTTTGCATATTGCTGGACCACTTAAAAATTTAAATTAGCGCTGGCCGAGTGAATTGCATTAGCGCGCTTTTTAATTCGCTTCGTAAATATTTCAGCTCCATACGTATGAATTTTTCAGCATTTTAACGTGTTGGCCGTGCCGATGATTATCCTGCGGCTTATCAGCGCCTGAACAGGCTCCGCGCAGGACATCGTCCCCCTTTCTCCCCTCGTGGCTGTTATTGAAAAGCAATTAAAAAATACTGGCGCCAAGCGACTGTGGAAATTATTGAATTTTAATGCACGATGCAATGCTGGAGGTTCAGCTCATAAATATAAATAGGTGTGTGCATTTTGAAAGAGTTTGGTGGATGTAAACTCAAAATTAACTTTGGTTTAGAAGGGACGAAATTTCAGCTAAGCTCAAATTTTTATAGTTAACAAAATGAAATTGTAAAATGTAGTAAACATTCTATAAATTCAAGAAGGATCTTCATTTTTATTTTAAAATTTAAATCTGAATATTGCTCCTACTTATCTGGGATTAATCCTACAATCAGCTTATTGTTATTAAATTCTCATCTGACCTCCCTGAGCTCCACTCGCTAATTGCGGCTATCGGATTACCAACGCCAAAAGCTATTTTCAATAACAAACTGCAAAGCGAAGAGTGCAAAAATGAAAATTTTATAATTGGCTTTTCGGAAACCAAAAAAGATCGCAGAGAGAAGATAAAAACCAGAGACTGCTTCGCGTTGCATACGAATATAATTAGCATAAAATAAAACAAACATCGAGACGCGCCGAAAAATATTAAATTTCAGGCAATTAAAAAATGCGCAACGCTGAAAAGCGCGCTAAGGATTCTGGCCTCTGGCCAAAAGAATAAAAAGGGTTGCAAAGGATATCAAATTACCACGAGCGAGAGATACGACAGACAAGTCAAAAGTGGGAGTCTCACTTTTTTATGCGGCTAAGACAAACAAATAAATTGAGGATTTTTATTTCTGGCCCAAGAAGCTTAGAGCCATAAACGCAATCAAAGCCAATCCAAAGCAACGACTCGGCAAATAGTCGTAAAGGTCATAAAAATTGTCTTAAACGAAATGAGCCAAGCTCTCCATTTCCGCAAAACCACCCTCTTTTTTTCTGTAAACTGTGAACAGAACAATAAAAATGTTGCCCTCAACACCTGTGACCACAATTAAGCCGCGTTAAGCGTTTCCAAGGAAAAACTTTTTCGCAGTCAAATTGAGTTAAAACTCGTCGGACAAAACTTTTTCAGCGGCCAATTTTTTGCAACCTCGGGTCGAAGTCGCTGCTTCTACGTGCTGAAAGTTGATAATTTAATTGAAGTTGTTAACAATTTTTTGTTGGTGTTTTTTTTCCAGCCAGAAATTATAAAAAGGGAATTTATTTTGTATATGGAAGAGAAAGAGCGGTCTCGAGGAGCCTTATTAAAATTTGTTGAAATATAATTAAAGTCATGCTGAATTTAATTGCCCAACTGACAAGGGTGTCCTTTGGTAGAAAAAAAAAAGGGGGTCTTGAAATTAAATTAAAAAAAGATTGCTGATGGAGGTAGAGCCGATAGGCAGATGGTGTTTATAAAAATTATAAATTTAAAAATATTTACAAATAATATTTTTAATTTGAAGTATTGTGTTTCTTAAATGAAAGGTTATTCTTTTTGATAAAATATCATCTTTGTTATTCTAAAATCTCTGTTTAATATTTATATGGAATGTGTTAGTTAGTAAATTTAGAATAACTTGTTCTTTCAACTTAAACAAACTCAAATAATTTTATTATTATTCCTTAAAACATATATAAAGTACATATAAATTGTATCTTAACCCACCCATACTTTTTCCCAAGCTAAAAATCTTAAATCTGACCCGATTTCATTGCCAATTTTCCGACTCATAACAATCTCCACTTTCGTTTTTCAATTTGCCAACAATTTTCTGTAATCCAAGACCCAATCAGAAGTCAAATACTAATAATGAAGCCAGACAACACAACCCACCTCCATTATCGAGCATCAAATTTTGGCCAAAGGCGGCGGCCTCACAAAAAAAATCCGAAATTACCATATCGAAAGCGAAAAAATGAAAATGATACCAGAAGCAGGACACACATCCCCGAAATATTTGTTTGGGGAAAGCGAATCATTGCAATTATTTGCGGAATGCACTCGCCGAGGACTTTATTGAGGCGCAAAAGGACGCACAGAGCGGAGCGCAAATTGAAACAAAATGAACAAATCAGGCAGCAAATTTGCAAGCGACAACATTTTCCGAGTCCTTGTCCAATTTCCAAGCAAGGGGATCAACTTATTGGCAATTTTTATAGTTCAGCGAGGGTTGCACAAGTTTTTTTTTTCGTTTCATAGTGGAGTTGGGGTGTGTTATGGGGGAAACTGGGAGAATGCCAGTGCCAATTTATGTTTATTGAGGCAAGAATTTCACGATGTCATAAGAGTTGCGATTTGTGGAGTGGAGACAACAAATTGGAAATACTCTTTAAGGGGAAATATATATAGAATATAGAGGAATTAAATAAGGTTGAAGACAATATCAATTATGTCTATGAAGGACATTTTTCTTATAAATAATAATCTGAACTGATGAATTTGGTTCATTATAAATTTAAGGTCTATGTTATTATTGTGTCTTCACCTTTTATTTATTTTTACCAACTAAACCTTTTGTATAAACAATTTTCAATATTAAAATACAACTAAAAATGTTTAGTAAAATATTTTAAATTTCTTAACCCTCCCTATGTTTTACTACATCGATATACCCCTCATAAATAAGAGTATTCCCCGCAATCGTATGCAAATATCCCAGTCGCGGCTACCTTCTCCATATCATATCAATATCCCGGCGATGCCATGGCAACTTTATTTATGCAAATTTCCGAGTCAAATAAGAAAAATATTTCACTTGTCCGCCCCGATTCTTCTTTGCCAATTTCTTATTTAATTTTTTCGTGTTGTGTTGGCTTTTGCTTCCTTTCTTTTTTTTTTTTTTATTTATGGCAACTAATTTGGTGGAGTGGGCGTGGCTACTCGTACACAAATCAATTCCACTACATTGAAGCAAAAATCAATTGGAATAAGGGGCAGGGATGGAGTTTTTCAAGTGGCAACCAGACAGACAGTCCCGGAACAGAACTCAAAAATCTCTTACCATGCCCGGGCCGGGGTCGGGCAATTATATCTGAAGGATTCGAGTGCTACTCCACACCGATTCCCGGAGAGCCAACAAGTTTATCTGCTGCCTGCCGATCCTTTTTCAAGTGCAGACTCGCTGCAACTCAATTAAAATGAGCTCAGGTGTAAATTTTATTGAAAATGTTTAATTGCCGGGGAGTTGGCATCGTCTGGTCGAGACCTCGAGCCCCTGGCCTCGCCTCATTATCTGCTCCATTATACTCGCAGCGATTTTTACTTGTAATTATTTGTTTTCCTACGTCTGACTCGCACACACACACTGTTGCGCAATTTCCTTTGTCCCAGGATTTATTTACAAGGGAATATATATATAAATATATATTTATTTGCCTAAGCTGCGACTGACATTGCCTGACGATGACTGCCGATGTCGTTCCCTGAATTTGTCTGTATTTATGTAAGAGGAGGCAATGAGGTGTAGCTTGTGGAAGACAGAACGAGGTGAGGTTCAGTTATCCTTGAAAAAACATTCTAGAGAGGTAAAATATTACCCGATCTACCCTCCATACTAACTACCCTGCAGATTTAGCTAGCAACGATGTCCTGCGGCGCTGGCTGCATATTGAAATTTACACAATTAAGTTAATTGCCAATAGTTGTGAGCCCACTTCTGCTACCAGTCCCGGCCTCCAGTTGTTGTGGCAACAACAGCACTTTGTTCACACTCCGGAGAAGCAGTTGCCGCAGACCCATTTAATTTGAACAATTAATATGCCCGAATGTCAAACATTATCTAATGCCGAGTACCCGGAGTCACGTGACCGCACGAATGCAAAACAGATTTGCGTGATGAATTTATGACTGACATTGATGGGCCCGTCCCAAAAACCGGCAGATACTTCACAGCAGAACCACGTTGTTGCTCTTTTTTCACGCCCGCTCCTTATGCAGGATGTTCAGTTTTTTAACCCTTTTCCTTCAGCTCGATCTGCTGCTCATCGTAAAGGGATTACGACGGTGGGTCGTGTGTCTGATGTTGATTAAACTGCTCCCATCTGAAGGGACCTCCTCTCACTCCTTTGGGTTTATAATTTATGCAAGTTGCGGGAAATTCGATGCGCCTGCATGGTCTGAAATTGTTTTAAAATCAGAAGAAACAGCTAAAGATAAAAAATATGTTCAAGTATATATTTTGATAAGGCTTAATAGTTTTTATAAATTTATTTAGAAAGCCTTAGCCTTAATAACAAATAGAAGTTACTAAATAAAATCCCTATAAAGTGGTATCCTTAAAACTTGACAGACATTTTCCCAGAGTATCATATTTTCTTCTATTATTATTACTTTCCCTTTCATACTTGAATCAAAACAAGAATCAACATGCCACAATTAATAACAAATTAACATGATGGGACGCATGACCGGAAGTGAAACCAAAACCCCAAACCGCTCTGGCCAAACATTCAATATAATGAAATGTATTTGTATAAAAATTAAGCGACAAATGCCTTTCGGTTCGAGTCCCAATTTTGGGTTCCAGGCATTGGTTTCTCTGTGAAAGAGAACACAGTTTGGCCCTCAAATATTTACACTAATCATTGTAAAACATATTCCTCAAGTGCCCCGTAAACCGAAACGGAAGGAAGGAAGGCAGGCTGAAAACAATGGACGACGAGGTCTCGCAGCCAGGATCGAGGGATCTCTCCTCAGGTCCAGTTTCGTCGTTTCGTTTTCAGGAGAACAAGGGAAACCGGGCACGGGTCACGTGCCTCAATGCACGTGTCCCTTTTAATGACCAGCGAATTGTGAAAGGAAAATACACACGCTTTCGGACGGAGACCCCGAAAAAAGGAAAATTCAAAAAGTAAATATTTTATAATTAAGTATTTCGAATGGGGAATACTGTATAATAAATTTTAAAAATAATTTTCTTACCTTAACGAACAAAATTATAAGGAGTTCCAACTGAAAATATAGAAACAAATATTGTAGAATTTTTAAGTAACTACGATTCTGTTTAATTTAAAATATTAATTTAAAAAATAACACAAATTTCTTATATAATTTTGTAAAATTGTATTATTAAATCAAAGTTATACTGCTTAGCCTTTACGTTGTATATAAATCTATTCAAAATAAACCCTCTATTCCATAAAAAACAACACACCCCTGCCACTACAGGGTACCCAAAGTAATGCAGTTCCTTTTGTTCAGCTTTACAGACACGCATATATATATACATATATATATATCAGCTATATTGAAATCCAATTCAATGAAATTGTTGCCACGCTCGAGTTCCATTAGACAAAAACCAATCACAACAGCGTGAAAAGGTGGGAAGCTCCGGCCACTCGATTGCTGGTCAGTTGAAAATATTTCGACAATTTGCATGACACGCCCCCGCGTGCCTCACACAAAGGAGTATGTCAGGCATCAATTGAACTCCTTTCTCCGCTGTGAATGGACGAATTGCCCGGGCACAGCCGAAGGACCCTTTTTAATTGAGGAACTCGGCTGCGGCGTGTGGCCAGCAACCAGAAACAAACAACAACAAACGGATGACAGCCAACGCCTGACAATTGTCCGTTGGACAGCGTTGCAAGGACAGCAAATATTGGAGATTGTGGGGAACCCAAAAAAAGGAGAGAAGGATGCACAGTGTGAGGATGGGTATTGAATTGAAAGTGGGGGGAGGAGAGGTGATGAAAAAGTTGCTATAAAAGCTTATTACTTAAATTTTTTTAAAACTTGATTGAAAAAATCCTATGTCAACAATCATTGTATCCTTTCAAATTCACCTCTAGTCACCTGCCAAAACATCCTCCATAATCAAAAGACTCATCATCCAGCTCAATCCACTCCATCACATTCACCGAGGTGGCTCAAACTCCTCCAAGTAAGTCGCAATATATCAAGAATGAGTAAGTGTGGGAGCAACACTTTGCCCACTTGGTCGGTCCATAAACAATTCATTTATTATCCTTGCAGGCTGCTGATCTGATCTAATGCTGCATGCTTGATTTACTGGCAGCGGCTGCAAATCATCGCTCGAAAAGGGATAAAGACAATGGTCATATGGGGAAAATATGAATATCTTGAATGCCCAAGTACTCGCACTCACACCCACCCCCCATGGGATGCCGAGGGGTGACAAGTTCATGTAGGCATGTGCGATAAATTATCCTGCTGAGCCTGTGACTTTTTTCCACACCTCCGGAAGGCAGATGAGAAGGTGTCTGTAATTGGTAGTCAAATATGTTTGATATATTGGATGGATTTGCTGGCAGACAATTTTATGATCGCCGAATTTATTTGATGCACACGCCCCCGAACTGAGGGCCTCATAAATTCCAATTGTTCTGCCTCGTGAAAAATCCTTCAAAACGAAATTTATGCCTCCTGTTAAAAAACGGTTTGTACAGAGAATCTCAAAATTAAACGAGTCAAGCCAAAATTTTTTTAAGAACTAATAAATATAAGCCTATAAAAATTAGGTAAGGAAACAACCCTCAGAGTTGCGAAATGTATAAAAATAATTTTTAAAGAAATTTTCAAATAAAATTGGCGATAAAAAATAATTTTTAATGCGCCATTTTTACTTTAAAAGATTGCAAATAAAAATGAGAAACAATATTTTAAAAGAAGGAGAATTTTTGATACTCTATTCTGTAAACTGAAATATTTTAAAGTTGCAAAAAAATGGTTTAGTTTGGTAATAAAATATGTAAGACTTTCTACTTACATTATTTATATAAATGTCATTGTGTGTTAAGAGTATTTTTTAACAAGCTGCAAGTTCCCATAAAAATTATCCAAGTTTACAGAATTTTTCATATAATTTTAAAAGCCCTTAAAGAATTCCAGCCTCCTTAAAAAACACCTCACATATCCCCTTAAGTACATTCGGGGGTTGCATATAAAGTCAAACATTTTGTGTTATATCATTTAAATTAAAAGCTGAGCTGACAATAAAAAGTACACAATAAACATTAACTCTCTTTGGGGATCAACAATTCAAAAATTTCCTTTGTATTTGGTCTGGTTGGGCCGTAAAACATTTAATAACAACCGAATCGGCTTTTTGATATGCCCAGCAGACATTACAACCCCCAAGAATTGGGAGTTTAAAATAAAAAAAACAGAAGTACTCTGCAATAGAATGCATTTAATCATTTAAAAGTAACAAGAAGCAAGTGGGGAAGAAAGTTTAAAGCACCAAAGTGGCACTTTGTCGCCTTTTATGCTGACCGCACAACGATGCCTGCCGAATGTTTCCTTTGTATTCCCCTCGAAGGAAACAAACTTGAGTTGGTTGTCCCTTTTTTATGGCCAAACTGGACACACATAAATTTTCCCACTCGCCTGCTCGTCTCACACATGTTTTGGGTCCACTTTCCCACCGTTTTTCCAGAGGCGAGGGAGGGAAATCAAAAACGAATTATTCCTCAACCAACAGAGGGGTGCATTTTTGGGAGTGTTTCCACTGCCGCCTTTTGTATATAATTCCCATTTTGGTGTTTAAGCCAAAACACCTCAAAGGACCCGCAAAAGGGTCCAAGGACTGACGAAGATGAATACTCCATTTGATTTGCATACGGCCCCAGTCCGGACAAAAGGACCTTCCACTTGCTGACAGCAAATGGCTGACCTAACGAACCATAAATTAAACACGCTTTTGATGTCTTGGCCGGGCCACAATGTTTATTTACTTTAGTTCTCCGGACAATGTAAAGTTTATCCTCAAAATTCGATTATAAGAAAACCAACTCAAAATAAATACAACTTTCGGCCCGTTTTAGTTTCTGTATGATTGAACTCTGGAATTAATTGCGCTGCCCATGCGGTCTGCAGCTGGGGGAAAGTGCTAAACAATTTGCATAAATTACGGTGGTCCAAGGGACATATCAACCCGGCAATAAATTCAAGTCAGACGCCCGGCTTAAGTCATCAAAATGGAAAAGAAAAATAGCCGGACAGGCCAAACAAAAAAAAGTTTCAGTGAAAAAAAAAAAACAAAATGAATGGAATTCAAGTGACCAAATGTGGTCGGAAAATTGTATAAATTTGTTTACCTAAAATTACTTTGAATATAGAAATATAAATACTTTTCACACAACCGAAACTGTACCCAAAACCTGATGAGCCATAATTACTCATCCCCAAAATAGGGATTGCAAAAGAAATGTTTTGGATCTGCCAAATGAATTATGCGGCAAATGCCTCGTTATTAATTAGACTCATTTGCCATTCGAGTTCAGACCGAGATTGTTACCATGAAGACACCTTAATTAAATGTCTGTCTGCGGCGGATGAGTTCCAGATTCAACCGCAGAGTCAAAGTTTTTCGACCATCCCCCAAGGGTGGCTGTTTTGTTTTTTGTGCCAAAATTATTTTGCATATGAGAGTTTTTGGCTCTTCCCTGATGATGATTGGGTTCCTTGTCCCCGGAGATTTGTCATTTTCATTACCATAAATCAATTTGTTAATTAGTGAGCCACTTTTCGGTTGCCTGTGGTAGACAATGAAGTCGATTAGCCATCAGTTTCCATAGCAAGAGAATGGTGGTTATATGTAGAACTTAGGGGTTTTGGGGTAATTGGTTTGGAAATAATAATAAAGATGTTACAATAGGAAATAAAATATATTATTTTATGCCTAAACCTTCTTTTAAATATTAATACCAGATATTTAAGGCCAAATGAAAACTTTTACATTTTATTTCGCTTTCACTATAACTCAATAACAGCAACAATTACTTACAAAACTCTTTTGAATACTTCAATTAACTTTATCAGCAAAACACAGCACATAATTCATTCCAAACTAATTTAGCTTATTCGAAGCGTATAAAAGTCCTACTAAACAATTGCAGCTTCGATCTCTTCCTGGGAATTCCTACCTCCCATAAACACAAGGCAAATAAACAAATAAAGCTGCCCCGGCAATCAAACAATCGAATCTTTAATTCCATTTAGTTTGAGCATCGAACTAAAATTACTTCAATTTATTTTGATGGTCAATATAAAGGAAAAATGCGTGAATAGCAGCAAAATATATATAGTATAAATATTTTATTTGCCATTCGCAGAGGAAGCGCTTTAAATTGCTGGCAACTTTAAGCTGGCACTTTAGCCACTTTATGGCAAGGAAGCGAAGATGTGGCAGCCATTTAATGTCAACCATCAAGCATAAAGCCCTTGTCTCCGTATCCTTCCACCTTCTGGAAAAAATAACAGTTTACACAAGAAAACAAAACAGAAGCCCGCCCATAAAGCCAGAATGGGGGAACCACATGTGAAGTGCCCTGGCTTTGACTTTGACTCCGGCTTGGCTTGAGCTGCATCCTCCAGAGTGCGGCAGAGTGAAATGCATTTCAGCAACAATTGTTGCCAGCTGTAAATAAACACGACTTGGCCCGCCCCCCGAGCTCACTCCACAAAATAAACAAAAAGCGGGCAAACACTGCCATGATAATAAGGTATATAATTTAATATCAATCTGACAGCCAGAAGGCAACAAAGTGCATAGACGACGAAATCGACGCTGCTTTCTGAGAGACTTTTTTTTATACTTTACGTAGAGATAGAGGAGGGTAAATACCCTCTAATAGCTATTAGAGATGTGCTGATATCGATTGGCAATAAGCGGAAAAGGTAGGGAGAGCACTGAGAAAATTAATCGGGAAATAGGGAGAGTATGTTGAATGGGAAACTAACTAGAAGAGCCTTTAAGGGGACTTAAACAGAGTCCATGTTTGTTTCTTTTCTTTTTAATAAAATTATTATAAACATTTTTAAATTTTTGTTTAATAAATCAAAAGGTCAGAAACTTAATTATATAATTTTCTTTTATATAAAAAATATATAGCAAGGACACCAGCGAAGACAAGCTCTTGTACTTTTGAAATAAAACAAAGTCCGATTTTTTAAGTCTAACCTTTATCATTATAGGGTATCCCTTCGTCCTTGTTTTCCTCCAACACCCTCTCCAGTAAGGTGCCGCTCCTTTAGCATTTTTCCCTGCCGTCTTGTTTTGTTGTTTCTGTACAACTTCACTTTTATACGTAGTGTGCATTGTCTGTCTGTCTAGAGGTACTCAAATGCTACTCTTTCGATGCGTTGCGTTTCTTCTTCCTTTGGATGCCAGTTTTTTGCTTGCTTTTCCATTTTTTTTTCCTACTTTCCTCTCCCTTTTTTTGTTTGCCAACGAAAAATAAATGCAGTTTGTGTGTGCGCCTGCACTTGTTGTTTGTGTTGAGCCAAGCAGAACATTTCCATTTGAATGTTCTTTTAAGCGAAAACAATTCTTTTCTTTGTTTTGCTTTCGAGACTCCAGGTTCCAGGTTCCAGGTTGCAGGTTGTGGGTGCAAGTGATACCCTCAGACCCCCGGAATCCTTTCGAGTGTTTAGCAAATTAGATCATGGATTTTTCCTCTGATTTCTGGGGGGGCTATCAGCGCATGGATGTCATTATCGGGTCCCGCCCACTCACCTGGACGCCCTCGAGGGTAATCTCCTTTTGTTGTGCATTCTTTCGAATATTTTCCTTTAAAGTCCTTCGGGTTGGGATTTTATTTTACATTTTTTTATGCTGCAACTATAAAAAAGTTTTTACATTTTTTACGGCACTTATTTCAGCTTTCTTTCTTCTCACCCATTTTATTCTGCGGGTAACAAAAGAAGTTTTCTGACGGCGAGTGCATTATATTTTGGACTTACGGCGAGCAGTTGATTATGTTGATTTGTGGAATTGATTTGCCAGCGAGGGGAAGGGGGAACTACTGGAGGGATAGAACCAAGGACCCTGTCAGACACTCCTTTTAACCATAAAATATTCGTGGCATGTGGCTGGCAAAATGCTAACCGATTGTTCTGGCTGTCATGCGGAGTTTTTTGAGCCGGGAAATTGGTTGGTTGAAAATTGTGAATTACGAATTTTCATCAGCTAAGGGAGATGGAGAAACTTAAAAGGATATAGTATTAAATTAAAAGCCCAAGAAATTCAAGAGATAAAATAATGTGTTCACAGTCATTACTCATTTAATTAAATTTGAATTTAGCAATTGTCCCTTGGTTTTACTTTTTAAAGTAAATTTATAAAATGAAACCAAGTATTTGCCATTTACTTTCTCAGGGAAGATAGAAAATATTTCTTAGTTGAGAGAAAACCAACGCACAAGCATATGAAGAACTTGTAGCCAATAGGCTCAAGTTGAAAAGAGAAAAAAAGCCCAAGAAAAGTTGGTCAAGGACATGTCTAAGCTAAGCCAAAAAAAAAGGCAATGAAAAGTACAAATCGAAAACTAAATTCAAGCAAAAGCAAAGTCAAACTTCTTATTCGAAAACTTCCCCTCATAATTCGGATAGAGAAAATTTCAGGGATACGAAATGAAGGTCCCTTTAAAAAATTTACTTTTTACATAAATATCTCCCGAACGATATTTTATATTACTAATATACACTGACAACCAAAATTCGTAGCTCGAAACATTTCCCCATTTTCGAAAACTTCCCTTCCGTAACTCGAAACGCGTAAGGCTGGAAACACCCCTTAAAATTCGAAAACAAAAAACGTAAAGTGGAAATCGCATTACGTATACGTAACATGCCACAAGTGTGACTCTCTCTCCCTTCGACACTCTGCCTCTCTCTGGATTTCCTTGGAGGAAACGTTTACTGCACGTGATGAAAGTAGCTCGACATAACGACACAGATATCAACAGAGAGGCAGAGAGAGAGAGAGAGCGGTGAAATGGGGGTGAGAAAAGGTGGGAGAGAGATAGTGAGAGAAAGTCAGAGAGAGGGTGGCTAATTCTCGCGCCGCTTCCCGGGTATAAATACGAGTGCGCTGCGGCCGGAGCTCCTCAGTCGAACAGCAACTCGCCAAGAGCTCAGATCTGGAAAAGGAAATCCGGAAATCAGGAAATCAAACCCCCAAGTGTCATTTTTACGTAACTTCTCCGACGCCATGGCCATTCCATTCTACGAAGACGAGGATGTCTCCAAGTCCGAGCCCAGCGGCGACCAGGTGGATAGTCCCATGGCCTTCTCCATTGATCCCGGACACGACCAGGTGGACTTCGAAGGACCTCCAACTCCGGCGGCACAGCAAGTACCAGGAGCAAGTGCAACAAGTGAGCCAGTAACCTCACCCAGTGCGGAGGAGCAACTGCTGGCCTGGAAAATCCTGGCCATTGCCATGTGCAAGGTCCTCAAGCAGTTCTACCAACAGCACAAGGCGGCGGGAAAATCCAGCAAGTTGAAGGCCACCATTCAGGTTCAGCCGCAGGCGCAGTAAATTGCAAAAAAAAAAAAAAAGAAAAACACCAACTAAGGCTCCTAAAAGCGCAACTTGTGATTACTTTACGTTGGTGAGAACTAGCGCAGCCCCCCGAAAATCCCCCGAGACGAGAGAGAGAGCGAGACAGTGACAGAGAAATGTGAATCAATTTCCCAAGGAAAAACCCAAAAAAAATTAATCATTTTTTAACCATGTATTTTCTTTGTCGGAAATTATTCCCGCCAATGATTTCTAAATTGCCGTCGCGATGCAACACTAAACTTTGGATAAGCGCAAATGTGATAAATAATTTTGCTAAAAATATTTCCAGTCCAAATATTGGTTTAGTAAGCCTAACTTTATTTAATTTAACGAATTAGTTAAGCTAAGTTCTCTTACAAGGTCGGTCCAGTGCAAAGGCATAAGAAAAGCAAAGGTCCCAAAAACAGAAATTCTGGAAAATATATTGAATCTAAATTTTGTAAGCAGCAGCTAGTTTTCAAGCAGAAACCAACCAACTTAGTTGATAAGCCAAACTTTTCTATATATACTATATTCTACATCTACGAATAGTTACGATGACTTTTTTACAAGCAACTCTCTTGGTGTCTATTTATGGATAAAATTGTAATGTTTCAACTTCCTAGGTAGAATGCTTCTTCAACGTAGCGAATAGTTATGGAAATATATATTTTTAAAAATACCAAAACACATATATATTTTTATATTTACTTTGCCGTCGATGTGTAAGCTGTGCGTGTGTGTGTCAATTTAGTTACTAGTTCCGTAAACTAAGCAATATATTTATGTGGCTAAGACTCGACTTGGGAAAAACTGGAGTAGGGACGCATTTTGGCGTCACGAGCATAAACATAGTACAAGTTCAAAAGTAGAAATATTTACATCCATTAATAATAATCCAAGTAAACACAAAACTAATTATTGTTTAAGTAACTTAAATGTAAACTAAGCTAAGAAAACCAAAAGCATATGCATATAAAATTAAATAAAATATGATTAAATTAATATGAATATACTTCTTAAATTATTTGTGGAGGAAAATGTTGAAATTTATTATTTTAAGCTGGGAAAATATTTAATTTTATTTATTTGGATATTTATTCAATTCTACTAATTTTTATATCCTGGCAGGGTATTAAAACTTCAGTCAGAAACTGGACCCTCTAAATAATTTTCATTATTGCATTTTTACATTTTTCCCCCAAAAAAATTTCATATAAAATTATGGATGAATGTCTTGTTAATGAATTCAAACATTTCCGATCTTTTTAAAAAGGGAATTATAATTTTATTTAATGAATCAGGTATTTCCGATCCCATAAATCATATATATTATTGATCAGCATTAACAGGCGATTGCTGTACATGTCGGAGAAAATACAATTTTTTGTTGAATTTTTTTCAAAATTTGACTAAAATTTAAATTTAAATGTAGTATGCTGATTTGTTAATCTAGAAATAAGTAGTGTATAAAAACTTTCCGAATTGGATTTGCTGCTTTTTTGGCTTAGTTATGGTTTTTTAAACCATTGATTTTTCTAAAGTTTCAAATTCAGACTGTATATTATATCCAACAGCCAATCTTTGCCAATACTCCCTAATGCTTTGTCACCTTAAGAAGTTCCTACTGTTTTTTTATACCTCAATCAATCCTTTGTGAACGCCTGCCAGCGGTGGAGATCAAAGCCTTTGTCAGACAATGGACAGCCGATAATTCTTCATATTTCCCAAACCCAATTTCCCAGCTTCATACAATCGTCCCGGAAAAATGTCGCGTGGCGCCACCCATCAAATTTCAAAATCTGCCTTTGGGCTGACTTAAAAAAGGTAAAAGAAGAGCGAAATCTTTCAACTCTCGATTTTTTAATACGCTTTATATAAGGCAAATACCTGATACTGGGTAGATGCTAAGCTGCTTTTTTAATTTTCTAAAATACAAATAGAAAATTCGGTCTAGCCGCCGTCCACCGAAGCCATCAATCAGCGAATGGACATATCCATAATAATATCAATCAGGACAAGAACTGGCAAAGAACAAATACCATTTGCCAAATAAACTGTTCCCCAGCGCCTGAAGATGATTTTAAAATTTTTTTGATATTTTTCTTCCAGGCAGATAAGCAGAAGCCAAAGGATTTCGCAGGATTTTTTTTATAAAAAATGCGCATTATAAGGACGGTTAACTGTCTGAATTCAATCAAATGTTCCCCCGGGAATTTGCACTTTTGTTTGCTTAAGCGTTCCACACATGATATCGTGTATCCTTCATCCTTCAGCAACCCTTTCTCCGGGGGAAAGCAGTGAAAGCGGTGAAAGCCTCAAGTGCATGTGTGTGTGCGTCCAGCTGGGATTTTTTAAAAGGGGGGTGTAGCCTAGGATGGTAAAGTGACCCGTAAACAAACAGTTTTCGGATTTTTTTGCAGCACAAGCAACAGATTTAAGGGGCTACGTTAGAGGGTATAGTGGAGTATATTAAAATTAAGAACAACAAAAATATTTAAAGCAAAGAAAATATGTATTTTGTAGCAATTATCAAACATAAAATATAAAAATATAATTATAATATTTTATGTACAATAAAGAGTGCCTACATTTATTTAATAAAATTTTCATTTACCTAAATTCTTCACCACATAAAAATATTCTGCATTAAAAACCAATATACTCCTTATTTAAAAAAAAAATACCCCTTGTTTTCATATATAAAAATCTCCTTATTCAAACATTGGTATGATCAAGCATGTACTTAGTTATTTGGCTATTTGTGTATCTTTCGAGGCATTTTTTAACTTAATTGAAAGTACACAAACTTACTAAGCAAATCAATTGCTTTCTCCCTACCGGTGTCCCCCGGGGCTAAGGAATGTTTGCAAAACTCAAAGGGAACTTGAAAAACGCATGAAACGAGATTATTAAAAATAAATTAGAGTTGGCTTTGCCCTAATGGAAGTGGAACACCGGTGGTTCAGGTTTATTTATCCGAGAGTTCTGCTGGAACGTGCTTAAGTGCGGATTCATTTCAATTTGGCTGCTCTCCGAGCCGGGTTTGTGGTCATCATTAGTGTGCTTTATTAAGTGGAAATAGAAGCAGCAACTCTGGAGGAGAAGCGCTTTAAGCGCACAATCTTTAATCCCCACTCTCAAGGTCGTCCTTTGAGCTAAACAAAAAGGCACTGCATATGTTGCATCTTTGAGCACGTTTCGCCTGTGGAATGCATATGCTGAACGGGAAAAACACGAAAAGTAACAACTAGGGGGACCTGGAATCGGGCCACATATTTGTTTATATATATTTTTTTTTTTTTATTCTGCAAAAGGGTTGACTGAGCAAATCTGGGTCAAGGTGAAGAAGCATGCAAAAGTGCACTCGGCGAAGTGCATTCAAGTTGAAAGTGAAACTGCAGCTGGTTTTCTGACAGGCAGCTTGCACTTCACTTAAGAGCAATTTGGAATATATGTCAATTGTTTATTAGCTAGGAAGAGAAGAAACTTTGAAAATTCAAGAAAACTAATTTATTTAATTGGAAAATATTAAGAACTTGTACAAAAACTAAACTAAGCATGACAAAGATATTTATTTGGAATTAAACATAATTTTTTCTGTTTTAAAAAATCTATAGCTATGAAATTAATTCTCAGAAAATATCCTTATGTCATGCATTTCTTCCACCTTAAAATATAAATTTTTCCCCATTTTTGGTAATATTTCTGCTTCTCATTTCCCTTATTTTTCCCCCATAACAATTACATTTAATGGCAAGTTCAACCCACCGCAGGCACTGTATGGTTCCCCTTCAACTTTTCAAGGACTGACATTGGTTGCACTTCATCATTACAATTAATACAGAAAATGCAGCAGATCAAAGTGCGAATGCAAAGTGGGCGGAGGTGGAGGTGGAGGAAAATGGGAAATCGCGGACAAAAGGCGCGATAGACAAAAGGCGGCGACAGTCAAAAGGCAGAAACAACAACCACAAGTTGCCAGAGCCATGTCAAAGGTAATGACAGAAGCCAAACAATTGAAAAGTTGTAACAAACAGTCAGAGGCAGAGGGGAAAACCGGCAAAAAGAGTCACAGAAACAATGAGTCTTCGTTAGCCTTGGCAACAGAAGCAAAAAACAAAGTATATGTAATGCATAAAAAATCGCAAAAATATGGCAAACAATTGTCAAAGCACAAAAAAGAACAGGAAAATAAAATAAACTTGGCAAGCAATTTTCAAGCAATATATTTTCCGCTGTTGAGCAAAACTTTTCACGCGCTTTTTGATGTTTCTCCTCCTTTTGGTCAAAGTGCAGAAATAACAAGGAAAAATCGCGTAGAAATATTTAATGAGGCCAGAGTGCAGGAAAATAGTCAAGAAAAAACCAAAACCAAAGCCAACAAAAAACCTAATTTAATAATCAAATAAAAAAGCTGGTCAAGGGAGTGGTCCCCGGGGAAAAGCAAAGCAAATTGGAAAGCGGGAAAAACGAAGCTATGCAAATGCCGCAGATAAAGAGGAAAAAATGCGATTCGCATAACTTGAGCGATTTGACAAATTTACGAGTGAGTTTAGCGGACTAATCATTACAGATATCTTTTCCCCCTCTTTGAAAGTAACCATCCCGCAGGCCAGAAATCCACACAAGGCGGGGAGGAGGAGCAGGTTTTTCAAGGGGAGGAATAGCAGCGAAAAGCCGTAGAAAGCTTCTGTCGTTGTATCCCTGCAGCTCAGTTGTACGTTTTCCCTTTTGGGAAATGCTCTAGAGAGGAAAAGGTAAGTGAAGTTAAAGAAAAAAAATATGACAAATTTTATAGCTTAATTTTAGAATTTAAATAATATCAAAAAAGGAAATTACTCTAATTTTATTTGTACTAATTGTAAAAATTTTAAAATATATTTGAGAGAATATTCTACATCCTCTTTGTTAGAGTATTTAAAAATCGCTTTCAGCACTTTTCTTTTTTTATTGTTATTATTTTTGTAACATTTTTATTTTGCGTAGCCCAAAGAAGCGAATAAAAAACGAAAATCTCTTGCACATAATTTTAATGTTTATCGTCTTTTATTGTCAAACAAATTATTTTTGATATTCCTGCTGCAGGCGATGGCCTCGGCTCTGCCCCCTCATCTTACCAGGTGATTCTGTCTGGGAAATGATTCAGCTGCTGAGGGTAGCCAAGGAGATTCAGGACGCACATATCTTGTAATTTGATTAGCATGTGGCAGCAGAGAAAGGAAAAAAATGGATGGAAAAGCTTAGGAGGGGTTGGTAAAATAATAATCATAAAGAAAATTCAGAAACGACATGCTGATCTCTATCGGGCGAAAGTCAAAACAATTTAATGCATGAATAATAAATAATTTTCTTGCGAGGACATCCTGCTGCGGAGTTTTATTGGATTTCCAACCAAAAATGGAGACTTCATATGTGCTCTTATCTCTCCCTGGATTTGTTTTCTGCCTTTCATGTCTCGATATATGATGAATGAAAAGGTAGTAGAAAAAATAATACACTCATTTTGCATATGAATTAAAGCGCAATAAATTAGCAAGGAGCGTTTTTGCCAATTTGAATGTTTGTCCTTGCTGGGGGAAGCGCGGCAGGATGGCGCACAGGAAGCCTTTGTTTGACTTGCTAATGCTTCAAAGTCTCGCCGGTTGTCGTGGATTATAATTCAAAGTCGAATGGAAAACGGAAAATGGAAAAACGAAGACCAGAGTCTAAAGCAGCAGAAGCTCTTAATAAGCTGATTTGTTATTTATGATGTTTTCCTAATGATTTTCTAATGTGTGTGGATGTGGGTGAAGCGAGGGTGCACTCAAAAGTAAGTGTCTTGAGTAGAGAATTTAGATAGAAGTTTATTGTATTATTATTTTATTTTATAAAAATATTAGAATTGTTTCTGTTCATTTTACTCTCTCCCAAAATTATTAAAGACTTAAAGTTTCACTCATTTTTAATAATTATTTATTAAATCAGTCGAAACCAGCCTGAGGTATTTAGTGTCGCGTGCGATAATCTGATGGCTCCGACCCAAATCCAACTTAATACGCTTCGCTTAATTGTTTACGGCATTAAAGCAAAAACCTCGGCAAATCCAATAAACACCACCCAGTCCCAAGGACCAGGAGCGAGTCCACTGGACAGGCCATCAATATTGCATCACAACATGACATCACATGGCACGCAGTCAGACCAAAATCGCGGCGACAGGAAATATCCTGGCCGAGTGGCATGAGGGGACTGTGCATTTGCAAGTGGCTTGAGGGTTGGGGCAGTGATGCTGCCGATGATTCGGTGGCAAACATTAATCAGCGAATTATCAATGCAAATAATTTTCAACACGCCTGAATGCGATATCAATCAACGGACATCGCTTCCGCTGCAATAACCAGCGACGACACCAACAACATTAACGAACCAGCGGCAGGATATAGTATGTGCGGAGGCACATACATTTATATATACATATGGTATGTATGTACATCCCAGTCTGGGGCACTTAACACACAATTAAGTGCAAATAATTGCGAGCGCTGCATATAAATGATTTGTTTAAGCTAACATGACAGACACACACTGCGGAACAGGCCGGGAAATGGGATAAATCACGCAGCATCTTCATTTCTGGGGTAAGTACGATGGGGCAACAACATGAAATCGGAAGTGGCTGAGGGTTAACGTTATTTGGAGCAATCTTAAAATGTTAATTTTGTTAGAAATATTTATAAGAAATTTATCAAAATATATAAATCTACCTAAAGTTATATTTAAAATAATTTGTATCAAAATTGTATCTTGTTATCTAAATAACAAAATAAATCCTAATAAGATATCTAATAAAATAGATTCTTGTTAAGCATATTTTCTCAGTAATCAATTAAGATTAATTTTAAATTTAATTTAATTTTCTTAGCCACTGTGACTGCGAAAAATCTCCACCGACAGCTCGATAAGCGGATAATGAATTTGAATTTTGCCGCGGCTGCATCGACCTGACCGGCCAAGTAAGCTTCTTGCCTGCGGAACTTACGAGACGTGCGGTTGGAAATCTTGCAAGGATGTGTGGGCTTATGCCTTGCCGCTTGACCCCTGACCACCGGTCCTGCCACACCCACTCTAAACACAGACTATTGGCGCGCTTAATTAGTATAATCCGCGTTGGAATTATTCAAGTGTGCACTGTGAAATGCCATAAAGGGGCGGGGCGGGGCGGTAAAAGCGTGGGCGTGAGTGCTAGTTACGCCTCATGGCAACGCACATGTGTGTGTGAGATATATACTGATTATGATAAGATTGGCAAAGCTGCATCAATTTAATGACGGCAATTAAGCGAAGCGCCAAAGTTTTCGCAAGAAGTCTTATCAGAGGAGCAGCAGCATGAGCGGGGAATTCCTGCGAAAAGTGCATGGCATAATTGAATACTATTAAGCCAAGTTAATGTGCATTTCATTGGGGCAAGAGACTCGCAGTTAACCCTTTAAAGGCAAGGCTTGTCGATAAATATTTATTAAACATTTTTATAGAAATTTAAAAATATTT